>OX451737.1:1120737659-1120907108 GCA_948472305.1 Vicia faba | reverse complement strand
CCACGCAATGGCTACGGTCAAATTTTGTGACGTTTTACCCCTCACAAATTGTAAAGCGAGAAATATTTTCAAAATTCAAAAGTCCTCTTTTTAATTTGCAACGGGACTCTCTACGCCATGCGTTTTTTTTAATTTGATTTTCTGATTTGTGCTTTGCGGGGGATTTATCTCCAAACAACTATTGAAATTTATGAGGGATATATTATCTTATAATATCTCCCAAAAATATCAATTTTTCTTGTAGAATATGGTTAATTTTTTTTGTAGGTTTATCTCCGAAGCATGACAAAATAATGTTAAGAAGTAGAGTCGTAGGCATATACTTTGAAGTATCACAAAATGTGTATTTTAGGTTAAAAAGATAATTTAAATAGTAGAAGAGATCAATTTAAAAGATGAACAGAAGTATTTGGTTCTTTAAATCCTTGGTTTCTATTTTTTTCTATTATAAAAATATTGCTAACTATTGATTATGTTTTTTTTTCCTTCCAAACTATGAAGAATCACAGAGACTCCATAAAATTTAGCTCCAGGTGTGATGCTAAATGCAAATGCTGAAATAATTGTTATAAACTGACGCATTATGTAATTTTTATATATTAAGCTCTACACTTTCTTTTTTTTATCTTTTACCATTTATAAAATTTATGTTTTTCTATTTTAATTTCAAATTTTATTTATTTTCTATTTCAATTATTAATTTCATGTTACATATATTTAGTCTATTTTATTATTTATTAATTTTATAAAAAAAATATTTTAAATAGTTAAATAATACTATAAATCACTAAAACAACTAAGCTATATTATTAATTAAAGATGAAGCTAATATAAAAATTACTCTTATTAATATTTTTTAAAAATCTAATAATTTTTATTAATATTTAAATAGAATTTAACCATGCAGGTGTACATCTAGTTTAATTGAATAGTGTTAGAATTTTGAGTCACATTGTAGCATTTAAGGTGTTGGTGTTATTATTTTAATTAGTCAAGACTTATAAGTGTCTAATTAATATAATATTAAATTTGTGTCTAAAAACGTAAATGTCATGAAAGGTCTAATTATTGTGTAGATATCATAAGTCAATGTCTAATTTGATGAGGGGTCAAATTAAAATATTGAATACCAAGAAATAACCTTAAGATTATTTATAAGGATTATGGTCTCTATTTATAGATAACACAAAATGGTCTATCAAAAATTCTCTCTTTATAAGAGAATCAATGAGTCAAAATTTTTTTTACAAATTAGAAGATCACATACTCGCAAATCTTTAAATTCGAGTTCGCTTTCATTTTCATAATTATAATGAGATATGAGTTTAAAACTTTTATTTAAAATTTTAATTTTAATTTTTTATATTAATAAAAATTATAAAAAATTTAAACAGATCTAACAAATAGTAATAGAGCCTTTCATATTAATTCAATTTAATTTTAAAGATTATAGGGTTTTAAATTAGAATCCCTTTAGATCCTCAGATTTGTAATACGTTAGTTGTTAACTAGTGTGTGATTCAATACACGTAATTTGTATGTCCTTTATAGAACATATTTTTGTTTATAATACGTGAATATGTCCCATATAATTTTGAGAAAGTGGCCTTCGTTCAAACGTAAGTATGATGTAATATGGTGGTTTCATTAACATCATGGTTTATTGGATTTGTATTAGTGGTGGTAAATCGGACTCAATTAGTTGGGTATATTCGTTTTATCTATATTTTAGTTTGGGGCGGCTAAAAATTTAGACTTTCATCTTTTAACGTGATCGTTCTATTTCGTTTTATTTTTTTTTGCGAATTTTTACGAATAAATTATTAGTATAAAATTTTATATTTTTAGACATAAAAGACGTAATATCTGCATACTTTCTCTGCTCTACACTTATTTTTTTACAAAACAGACATAAATTTTAGAGTCTGTCCCACTCCGTTTCATTTCATTTTTTAATAAATTTTTAGACCGATTTAAATGGGACGGACACTTTTTTACAATCACATGATCTTTGTGGAATTGTAGTCACTGCTAGTAGTTACTAATACTAGGAAGTAATTATCGATCATATTACGTTTGATATGAGATGGGTTTTAGAACTTTTGGCAAACACTGATGTTTACTTGGTATACTTTTTTTCTTTTTATTTTTTTAATTATTAGTTGTATTTTATTATACTTCTAGTACACTTTAGTTATCATTAAGGTGTATATTCTATATTGTTTTTCTTTATTTAATATACTATTTCCTTGCTTTTGGTGAAGGGCATTATCATCTTTAATGAAGAAGATATTAATAAGAAGAAAAAAATAGTGAGAGTCTGCCTTGTCATACATATATTACTTAATTTTTAGATTTTATTTCATTTTAATTTTTTTAAATTTAATTTTGTTCAAATTTGATTAAGAATTGTATTTTTATTCAGTAATTTAACTTTTTTAAGGGAGTAGTTGAAATGAAAAAGTCGTTAAAGTGACCTCTTTTATGGAAATTGTTTATGAAAAATGTTAAATAATTTTCTGATTGTGTGTATGTTTGTCCATGCGAGTATCAATTGACCCAAATGACAGTTGGTAATTGGTTGGTTTTCATATGCGCTTATGATGATAAATATGTGATAATTATAAGGTGTTACATGTGAATAATAAATCAATCCAAAAAAGGGTTTAATATTCGACGTATTTTTATTATCAATGTTTGATCGTTACAACAAGAGTACCACTAGCCGTTAATATTAGTGTCCAAAGACTCAATATTGATGGTGCACTAGATATCTTGAGATGAGTTATGTCTTTATTTGAACAAATTGATAATTCATGTTTTTTTGTGAGTATATTTATACATGTTTAATTTTGTTCTTGTTTTTCAGCTACAATTGTTTAAATATCTGCTAATCTGAATTTGGTTCTGGTCCTTAATAAGGCAAATTTCAAGGACTGGAAAGAGAACATAAAGATTGTTCTTGGCTGAATGGATCTTGATCTTGCATTAAGAAAGGAATAGCTTGTTTCTCTTACGGAATCTACTACCTCTGATCAGAGAAAAGATTATGAGAAGTGGGATCGCTCCAATTGCATGTGTCTCATGATTATTAAGCGTGACATTCCTGAGGTCTTTGGGGGTACTATATCAGAAGATATAACTAATACCAAAGATTTTCTTGCTGAGATTGAAAAGCGCTTTAAGAAAAGCGATAAGACGGAAAAAAATTACTCTCCTTCAGAACTTGATTTCCATGAAGTATCAAGGCAAAAGAAATATAAGGGAATACATAATGAGCATGTCAAACATTGTTTCAAAGCTTGAGGCACTAAAGCTTGAGTTGTCTGAAGACTTACGCATTCATTTAGTATTACTTTCTCTTCCTTCACAGTATAGTCAATTTAAGATATTTTATAACAGTCAGAAGGAGAAATGGTCTCTTAATGAGCTCATTTCATTTTGTGTGCAAAAAGAGGAAAAATGAAACAAGATAAGACTGAAAGTGCTCATTTTGTTAGTACCTCTAAAGACAAGGGCAGAAAGAAAACTTATGAGCCCGAGAATGAAGCCACAATTATTCTAGCACAAAAGAAGCAAAAACAACATGATAATTGTTTCTTTTGCAAATCGTCTGGACATATAAAGAAGAAATGTCCTAAATATCACGCTTGACGTGCAAAGAAATGTACATTTCTTACTTTGGTCTGTTCTAAGATCAATTAAGCTTCAGTTCCTAGAAACACTTGGTGGTTAGTCTCAGGTACAACTACTAACACCAGTGTTTCAATGCAGGATTGCCTGAACTACTGGAAGTCAAATGATTTTGAAAGATGTATTTATGTTGGAGATGGCAAGTTAGTGGAGGTGGAAGTTGTAGGGCATTTTAGATTATTATTATTATGTACTGGAATTTTATTTGGATTTAAAAGACATTTTTGTTGTGCCATCATTTAGATGGAATTTAATTTCAGTTTCTTAATTGGACAAATTGGTTTATTTGTGTTCATTTGGGAATAATATGTTTAAGTTGTCTTTTAATTTAAATATTGTTGGAATTGGTCCACTTATGAGTCATGATAATTTATATTTGCTTGACACAATAGCTTCCTATAGCAAATTCTTAAATAGTTGAGGCAAGGACTTATAAGCCAAATGAAAATAAATTAGACTCTCGAACAGTGAGCAGTTACTTTATTGGTTATTCTTAAAGATCTAGGGGCTACAAATTTTATGATCCCAATTGAGACGGAGACAACCACGTTTTTGAGGATATTGAGTTTGGGAGAAGAATAAGATTAAAGACTTTGTTTTAGAGGAAGAATCGATAATAATTCAAGAACCAATTCATACAGTTGCTTTTGATTAAGAAAGTATGGAATCTCCAAAAGACATTGTTAATTTTCCTTCTACTCAAGATGATTTTGGTAATTCATGAAGAACAAACTCAAAATCCTCAAGAACAAGTGTTACAAGAACCAATACATTTGCAGAGGTCCATTGGAGAAAGGAGAAATGCTATTCCGGATGATTACATAGTATTTCTTAAAGAACATGAGAAAAATAATGGTAAGTAGATTAAAGCAATGAAGTAAAAGTATAATGCAAGACAATAAAGTTTGGGAATTTGTCTCATTACAAGAAGGTGTCAAACTCATTGGTTGCAAATGAAATTTTAAGATCAAACAGGATTCTAACAGTAATGTGGAAAGGTATAAAACTCGTCTTATGGTTAAGGGTTATACTCAAAAGGAAGGAATTGACTTTAAATAGACTTTCTCTCTGGTTTTATCGAAAGACTGTTTTAGGTCAATCAAGGCTCTTGTTGTACATTATGGTCTGGAAATCCGTCAAATGGATGTCAAGACGATATTCCTCAATGAATGTTAGGCAAATATGAGCAATCCAGGAATGAATCATTGGAAAACAGCCAAAAGATTATAAGGTATTTAAAAAAGAATAAAAGACTATATGCTCACAAATAGAAGGTTAGACCAGTTAGAGATCACTGGATAATCTGACTCAAATTTTGTTGGATGTCAAAACAGCAAAAGATCCATTTCAGGCTATATATACATGTTGGCTCGTGGTGCAGTGTCTTGGCGCAGTACCATGAAAACTCTTACGGCTTTATCCACCATGGCAGCATAGTTTATATTTATAGCATGTTATGAGACATCCAACCATGGGATTCGGCTGAGTAATGTTGTCAGTGGGCTGTGAATTATAGAAAGAAATGAAAGACCATTTAAGTTATACTGTGACAATAAATAATCCGTCCTATAACAATAATAGAAGCTCGACCAAGTCAAAACATATTGACATCAAGTTCCTAGTTGTTAAATAAAATGGTACAAAGTGGACAATTTTCTATATAACACTTAGGGACAAACTCCATGATAGCAGACCCTCTTACAAAAGGTCTTCTACTCAAGGTCTTTCATGAGCACACTGCTTGCATGGGTATTATACCTTTAGAGGAGTCTTTGATTTAGTGGGAGTTAGTCAATTATGAATTTTATGTTCTATTTTTGGTATTATGTATGCATACAATGATTTTGGATATTTTTCAAATTATTTATGTTTTGATATTCAGCCGTTTACATTTTGTACAATAAAGTTATTGAATGATCTCACTAAAGTAAAGTAGGACCAGTTGAAAATTGACATATACATACCAAATTCATGTGATTTTCATGCTACACATTTCATGATGGATCTATGTCACTTAGTTGTGTCACTATTGGTGATAATTGATGGGTTTAGTTATGATTGCTATAACGAAAATCACTTTGGTTCTGAATAGTGACATGATTAACGGACGAGATGATTTGGATATGCTTAAGGAATATAATGGTGAATTTTGAGCTATTAAAGTCTAACACATGTATATGATTACATGTGTGACCAATGGGAGATTGTTAAAATTTTGCGTCACAAATGTAACATTTAAGATGTTAGTGTCATTATTTTAATTAGTCAAGACTTAAAGGGGTCTAATTAATATAATATTAAATTTGTAGTTAAAAGCATAAATGTCATGAAAGGTCAGATTATTATATAGATATCATAAGTCAATATCTAATTTGATGAGGGAGCAAATTAGAATATTGAATACTAAGAAATAATCCTAAGGTTATTTATAGGGGTTATGGTCCCCATTTGTAGATAATGCAAAACGACTTATCAGAAATTCTCTCTTCATCTCCATCAGAGGAGAATCAATGAGTCATTAGGAACTCTACAAATTAGAAGATCACATACCCGCAAATCTTCGATGATTCTCGATGATAAATTCAGATACATTTCTGTTTTCATTCTCATAATTGTATTCGAATATGAGTTTAAGAATTTTATTTAGAGTTCTATTCTTGATTTCTTATATTAATAAAAATTATACGGTTTTTGAAGAGATCTATTAAATATGTATTTAGTTTTTTAAATCGAGAGAAATGTGGCTAACTATTTATAAAGTGAGATGAAAGTGGTGGATGTTTTATTTGTACTGTTTTTTTAATTCGCATTCTTAAGTACCATTATAAATAGTTGGGTATCGGATATAAATTAAAATTTATTTTAAAATAATAATTTAAAAGGTGATATAGTAATGAATAATCTTGTTTAATTAGATGAATGTATTAATATTCAACTAAATTCAAAGATATATAAGTGTTTCCATTATTATTTTGTTAACAAATTTTTATAAACGTGGGTTTTTTATCTGCAGTATCCTATTTTTTAGTTTGCCAATTTAATTAACTAATATATTAAATATAGGTGTCTAATTTATTCTTTTTTAACTTGGAAAATTCTTTGCAGTGTTTTATTTTTTTGGGGGGGAATTTTGACGGGAATTTTATAGTGAAAAAACTATAGAATTATAATATAGTATAATATAATAATGATATAATATTATAAAAAGGTAAATAACTAGTGTATTACAATTTTAAAAGATCAAACCGTACATTTTCTCTTATTTTATTTATCTGTACCTTCTAGCTAATATTATATCTATCACACACTTAAATTAATATTTTACTTCATGTTTATGGTTTGCAGTGATAAATAGTATTTAATAAGTTTAACTTATATAATTATAATTTGTTTTTTTATTTATAGTAAAATAAATCAGTGTCTTACACTATGTATGGTAAAAACAATGGTTAGTTGATAAACTACTGATCATTTATAGTTTATGTTTGATGATTGATGGTTGATGACTTATAATTGATAAGTTAATTGAAGTGTTTGATAAAATTAATTGTTCAGTTAGTTAATAAATTAAAATGATATAAAAATATTTAACATATAATTATTTTATTTTAAATTAAAATTAATTATAAATGATAGTAATGTGTTTTTAGATAAAATAATAAAGATAAAAATGAAATTAAAAAATAATAAATTATAAGCTATAAACTTAAACACTATTTAAAGTAACGTCTGAAAAATAAGCTATAAACTAATAAAATAAATTATAAATTCGTAATAAAAAAACTATTATTAAACAAGTCTTTTATTGTCATATGAACTTGTCAGCTAGTAACTCAAAAAATATCTTACCAAACATAACCTTTTTTTTTTTATTGGAAAACAACTTTTATTATATGATAGAGTGAACAAACTCAGACAAACGTTGGTTTCCACCATCGGGGATAACCAACCAAGATCTCGAGCCACAAAGTTTTGCCAAACCAACTAGGTTATGGGCCTGAATATTACAAGCACGGAGAATAAAACTTACAAAAGCAAAATTAAAATAAGACATTAAACTTAAACAATAAGTCACAATGGGATCAATATACCCAACCTTCAAGTGACCATGGATGCAATCTGCTACTATCAAGGAATCAGTCTTGATGAAAAGACTCTTCCAATTTAGAGACTAAGCTATATCCAAGCACCAACGAATTCCAAGAACTTCAGCAACAATAGACTCAAAACTCACAGTTCATCTTTTAGTAGCCTGCATCAGCACATTGCCACATGAATCTTTGAACACGCTTCCCCACGTTGGAAAACCATTCGGATAACATCCCGCATCAATGAACACCGTGTGGGCATTCTCATCTCCAAGCACTAGAGATTAATCAAGATTGACAGCAACAAGATCCTTAGACACCGAAAGAGCCGTATTAGTATCCTGCACCAGTCTAAAAACTTCACATTCCACCTCAATAGGATAAAGTTCCCCCTGATTGAAGACAATCTTGTTATGAGCCTGCCAGATTTTCCAAAGACAAAACCCATCATTTGAGCTCCATATAAATCCCTGCAATGAAACCACTTCATAAGTCACTCATGAATAGAGACAGGAGGGGGAATGTGACACCCCAAAGGACTAACAAACCATATTAGCTTGGTAAGTTGGCACTCAATAAAAAGATGTTCCTTGTAATACCCCAATTCTACCCGACAATTATAAATGTAAATCATAGTTATAAAACATATGCAACTGAATCAGGATGCCACAAATTCAACTTAAAAACACATTGCATTCAACATGGATAGATAACACTTTAAAACTTCGGATGAACCAACATCAAAATAAATTAATCTCTTAATCAACAACTTAAACAACTACACAGCGGAATCATAATAACATCTTTGTCCAACATTACAGCAACTTCAAAATAACACATACTTAGCAACAATCAAATTGAAGTTCAACAACTGAAATAATCAATAACTAAAAGCAACAAGTGTCCATCCCCCGAGTGTTACGTATCAGAGCAATGACACCGACTCGAACTACTGAAGGTAAATCACCTTCACTCTAGATTACCTGCACGTTACCAACGTAAGATTAACATTCAAACAGAAGGAGTGAGATATCTAACAATATAATAAAACGTATGATAAATAATATATTAGATCAGATCATATAATATCACCACTTCACATCTTATAAACAACAATAATCACAACGGAACATCAACAACATACAACATTACCGCGTCAACACACAACTTCCTTAAGCAATCATATAATGCGACTCAATACTATGCAAACGCACGTGGTACCATTTGATCAGAACTCCCATCTTAAAATAATTGCCAATAAATAGAGGCATTCAACAAGGCATAAGCCTTCATCTCAATATTCACCAATACAGTCCATCTTAACGAGCATCAGCTCCATCTTGATATGCAATGTATGTGACACAATCATGAATATAATAACAACAACCACAACTAGCAACATCTCAACACAACATCATCGTTGGCCAGAAGCCTACAACTTAGCTGCCAATTATTAGAGGCATCTCAACATAATCCATCAACATAATTCATCAACATAATTCATCAACATAATTCATCAACATAATTCATCAACATAATTTATCAACATAATTCATCAACACAATTCCACAGCAACTCAGCTATAACAACAATACAACGACAGATCGACAATCCCTCAACGTTGGCTACAGGCCTACAACATGATATTGCGTATAATTAATTAACCATTTAATTATTATCTCTAATTACCAAACCTCTACATATTTTGATACTGTAATACTACATCATTATTATTATTATTATTAATCTTACTCTTATGAACAAAGCATTAATCTAAGATCATCTTATACTCATCATACTTCACAAAATCATCATAGCGATTAATACGGGAAGCTAAATCTATCCTAATTTGGGTACTAGGATTATTCTCCTCATCCTTCATTTTAATACTTAATAATGAATTTCATCGCATTAGCTCTCCAACGCTTCAAACGACACCCCGAACGGAGTCCGGAAACTCAAGTTACAGCCTTAGGAAACAAATCTGTCAAAAATTAGACTGCATGAGTCGGCGCATACTTCCTTGAGTCGACGCGTACTGGGTTTAGATTCCTGCGTGATTCGACATGTAATCCTCTGTCTCGACTCATACTGAGTCTACAACATTGCTGTATTGACACATGATTCTATGTATCGACTCATCCTGAGTCTTAAATCCTGCATGTGTCGACGCATGGCCTTTGAGGTCGACTCATACTGATCTGAGCTGAATATATTCTGTGATTTCACTGCATTTTCACTATGATTTCCATTTCTTAGGCCCTAAAGACATCCTCTAATCATATGTAATCATCAATTATAATAATCCTATGTTTCTACATCAATTATACGACATTAGGGCATCATTATTCATCTCATAAATCATTGATCCTCATCAAACAACAATATATATATATATATATATATATATATATATATATATATATATATATATATATATATATATATATATATATATATATATATATATATATATATATATATATATATATATATATATATATATATATATATATATATATATATACTTCAATCATAAACAAAACAAATTTTCAAATCCAATCCCATATACTACTCATCATAAACCCTATTATAGAGTCAGAACCCCACCCTTACCTTGAATTGAAGGTTGCTCTACAATTTTTCCGATTGAATTTCGTTCTGCCTATTTTCCTTCTTTTCTGCAACTTTCACGTTCTCTTTCTCTCTCTCTCTCTCTCTCTCTCTCTCTCTCTCTCTCTTCCTACCCTTATTTTCTTTTCTTCTTACTGCTACTTATTTTTCTTGTTAATTCTAAATAACTAATATAATAACCCTATACTCCTCATTATGTCTTAATGGGCTTAAAACTCCTACACCCCTTTTCTACTACTTCTAATCCTTAAAAATAAGCCCACATCAAATAATAGTATTATTCTAATATTATTCTACAACTTAGTAGAATAAATAAATCCAATAACAACACCACATCATCTATCATCATAACACAACTTCACAAATAATCCAAAAATAATTTAATTAAATAATTAATTAAATTACGGGCGTTAGAACTCTCCCCCACTTAGAATATTTTCGTCCTCGAAAATTTACCTTAATCAAACAACTCAAGATAGGAGTCCTGCATCTTGCTTTCCAACTCCCAACTCATGCTTTCTCCGGCAACTCCTAGCCAAACCACTTTCACCAAAGCAATCTCTTTTCCCCTCAGAGTCTTCAGTTCACGATCCGCGATTCGTACAGGCATCGTCTCTACAATAAGGTTATCCCATACTTGCACATCATCCATATGAATCAGATGAGATGGATCTGAAATATACTTCTGGAGTTGTGATACATGAAACACATCATGCAAATTCGAAAGATTAGGCGGTAAGGCCACTCTATAAGCAACATTCCTAACTCTCTCCGAAATCTTATATGGACCAATAAAATGAGAAGTGAGCTTCTTAGACTTCAATGCTCGTCCAACACTAGTCACATGTGTAACTCTAAAAAACACATGGTCACCCGCTTGAAATTTTAAGTCCTTCCTTCGCTTGTCATGACAAATATTCTGTGTACTTTGGGAAGCTTTCATCTTATCTCGAATCAACTTCACCTTCTCAGTAGTCTCACGAACAAGTTCAGGTTCAAGTACTACACTTTCTCTAGATTCATGCCAACATAAAGGAGTTCTACATCTTCGACCATACAACGCTTCAAAAGGTGCCATCCCAATACTAGAATGGTAACTATTATTATAAGTGAACTCTATCAATGGAAGGTAAGTATCCCACGAACCTTCCTGCTCAAGAACACATGCCCTCAACAAATCTTCCAACAATTGAATAGTCCGTTCAGTCTGACCATCTGTCTGAGGATGATACGCCGAACTCAACCTCAACTTAGAACCCAACGCTTCTTGCAAACTCTTCTAAAAATAAGAAGTAAACCTCAGATCCCTATCTGAAACATTGCACAAAGGAACACCATGCAGCTTCACAATTACACTAGTGTAAATCTCCACCAACTTCATCACTAGAAAACTGATGTTAATAGGAATAAAATGAGCCGACTTCGTAAGCCTATCAGCAATCACCCAAATCGAATCATGTCCTCTTAAAGTATTAGGTAACCCCATCACAAAGTCCATCGAAATGATATCTCATTTCCATTCTGGAACTTCTAACGGTTGCATTAACCCTTCAGGCTTCAGATGTTCAACTTTCGACTTCTGACAAGTTAAACATGCATATACAAATTGAGCCACATCACTATTCATCCCAGGCCACCAAAATAAATTCTTCAAATCCTGATACATCTTTGTAGCTCCTGGATGAATACTCAACTTACTTCTATGGCTCTCTTCAAGGATCACTTTCTTCATCTCTGCATCATCGAAAATACAAATTCGATTACAAAATATCAACACACCTTGCACATTTAACTTAAAATCACTATTCTAAGACTGATCAATCCTGACCATCGAATCTACCAGTTTCACATCTAACTTCTGAGCTTCTCTGATACTATCTAGAAATTCATTATTAATCTTCAAAATACCCAACAAACACTCCATGGTGTCACTTTGTAAACTAAGCTCATATCCCTGAACTGTTCAATTAATTCCAACTCTTTAACCATCATTGCCGATATATGCAGAGTCTTTTGACTCAACGCATCAGCCACCACATTCGCTTTTCCTTGATGATAATTTAAACCAAAATCATAATCTTTTAACAACTCCAACCATCTTCATTGTCTCATATTCAACCCCTTCTGATCAAATAAATACTTTAAACTCTTATGGTCACTAAACACTTCAAATCTAGAACCATAAAGATAATGCCTCCAAATTTTCAACACAAAAACAATTGCAACAAGCTCTAAATCATGCGTAGGATAGTTCTTTTCATGAGTCCTCAACTGTCTTGACGCATAGGCAACTACCTTATCATTCTCCATAAGCACACCTCCTAAACCCATCTTAGAAGCATCACAATATACCACAAAAGGTTCTCCTGGATTAGGCAACATCAAAATTGGAGCCGACGTCAATCTCCTCTTCAACTCTGCAAAACTCTCTTTGCACTGAACATCCCACACAAAATCTCTACCTTTACAAGTCAACTTAGTCAACGGAACTGCCAACTTAGAGAAACCTTCGATAAACCTTCTATAATAAGCAGTTAATCTCAAAAAGCTTCTAATCTCAGTAGCTGACTTCAGAGTTTCCCATTGTAACACAACATCAACCTTCGATGGATCTACAACAATGCCACTACCTGATATCACATGACCAAGAAAACTAACCTCCTTTAACTAGAACTCATACTTAGACAGCTTTGCATACAACTTCTTCTCTTTCAAAACTTGCAATACTACTCTTAAGTGTTCTGCATGCTCTTCTTCTGACTTAGAGTAAATCAAAATGTCATCAATGAACACCACTACAAACCGATCAAAATAAGTATGAAAGATATGGTTCATGTATTCCATGAATACTCCCGGCGCATTAGTAACACAGAGAGGCATCACTGAATACTTATAATGTCCATAACGCATTCTGAAAATCGTCTTCGAGATATCTTCATCCTTCACTTTAATCTGATGGTAACCCGACCTCAAATCAATCTTACTGAATACCCAAGCATCCACCAATTGATCCATCAAGTCACCTATTCTTGGAAATGGATACTTGTTCTTAATTGTCACTTTATTCAACTGTCTATAATCAACACAAAGCCTCATACTCCCATCTTTCTTGTTTACTAACAACACTGGAGCTCCCCACGGTGATACACTTGGTATTACAAACATCTTTTCAAGTAACTCTTCCAATTTCTTCTTTAACTCTGACAATTCAGATGCAGACATCGTGTATGGTGCCATAGACACAGGCCTGGTACCAGGTACAAGATCAATAGCAAATTTAACTTCCCTCTCCAGCGGTACATCAAGAATTTCATTATGGAAAACTTTAGGAAACTCACGCACCACCTGCAATTCCTCAATTATAGCTTGATTCTCGACAGATAGTGACGTTATCAACGAGAACATCTGTGCTTCTTCTAGCATCAGCTGTCGCAAATGTCTAGCAGACAACAGACTATCCACCTCTTCTTTAGGAGTAGAAAACCTCACAGACTTGTCATAACAGTTAATATGAACATAATTATGCTCTAACCAGTTCATACCCAAAATCACATTTAACCCTCTTAACGGCAAACAAACCAAATCAACAACAAAGTCTCTATCAAAAATCGACAAAGGACACTCTAAACACACAAAAGAAGTAGTCACCGACCCCTTGGCTGGAGTATTGACGACCATCTCTCCATTCATAGAAGACAACATAAGACCCAATCTTTCAACATAATCAACAGCAATAAAGCAATGAATAGAACCGGTATCAATAATAGTAATTAAAGGGGTACTATTAATGAAACATGTACCTCTGTTAAGTCTGTCCTCAGCAGCTTCCTGATCCTCAACCAACGCGAACACTTTGCCACTTGTCTGCGCCCTCTTTGGTTTCTGACACTGACTACTGTTTTACCCCAAAATTTGCCCTCTCAGGTTTCCCAAAGTCTTCCCCCCTGCATGGTTGATCACAAACTCTTGCCTAAGGAAAAGGAAAATTTTTGAGTGGTGCTTTAAGGACATTTCGATTTGCATTCTGAAAGGCCCTTCGATTGGTGTTCTGAAGGAGCCTTTCGATTGGCATTCTGTCAAGCTCTTTCAATTGGCATTCTGGACAAGCGTTTCTATTTGCATTCTGAAAGACCTTTCGATTGGTATTCTGAAGGAGCCTTTCGATTGGAATTCTGGACAAACCTTTCGATTGGCATCCTGAAAGACCTTTCGATTGGTATTCTGAAGAAGCCTTTCGATTGACATTCTAGACAAGCCTTTCGATTGGCATTATGGACAGGTACTTCGACTGGCATTATAACAGTGTCCTTCGATTGGAATTCCAAAAAGGTCCATTCGAAGAAGCATTCAAAAGGTCCATTCGAAGAAGCATTCAAAGGGTCCATTCGAAGAAGCTTTGGAAAGCATTCGAAGGAGGCCATCAGCCCGTTCGAAAGGGAGCATTCGAAGGCCAGTTACATGTCATTCAAAATTCAAAAAGGGACAGGATCCCATGTGTTTAGCCAACGTTACAAACTCTCATTCATGGCTTTCAAACACAGAATTAACGTTACAAATGCTCATTCATGGCTGTCAAACACATAATCAAGGTCATTTAAACCTTTGTCTTCCTGTCCCCTCCACCCCCTCTATATAAAGAAATCACAAAAGGTGAAGAACACACGAAAAAGATACAGAAAAATAGAGAACTTGGAGATACGCTGCCAACACTTCCAGGAGGCCATACCCAATCCTTGCACAAGCCAAAGCTGCCACCCAGCGAACACCTCCACCCTCAGAACTGCAGATCGAAGCACCTCTATTTGGTAAAAAAGGATCTAATCTCAAACTCATTTTTAAATTCATTTTGATTGCATATTCATATTATTACTGCTGTTTGTGAATGATTTAATGTGCTACATATAAGCTACAGCGCAGAGATGAGATTGTGCCATTGCTTGGGCACAATCTGAGCCTTTCCTTCGAATCCCATGATAAAATAAACCCAGACCCAGATTCAGCAGGTGCGAATAGGGAGGAGATTCGAACCAGGGGGGTAAAATCCTCTCTGGACCTTTAACATATGTTTCATTTTGAAGGAACTACATCATCAGATTCCTGTTCAGAGTTTCGAAGCTCAGCAATTTAGCTTCGAACTGGACCCAGGACTTCCAGTTCGAAGAATTACATGTCCAGGTCGAAAACCCTCAGAGTGCAGCCCCTTCATGCACCTTCGATCCAGCTTCTTCACTGGGTCGAAAGACAGCCTGCACCTCTTTCGACCCAGACCTCCAGAATTATATTTTTTTCTTATTTTTGCTGCCTGGCCCATTTGTACTTTGTTTACTTTATTTTTGTTTATTTCTTTTAGTTTTTTTAATCAACATAAAAATCATAAAAATTAAATAACTTAGAATTAGGATTTAATTTAGTTAATTATTTTAACTTATTTTCTTCAATTTTAAAATCAATAGACTTAGGATTTATTTGAATTCAATCCTTTTCATAAACAAAAATGCAAAAATACTAGGTATGTTTTAGAGTTAATTTTAATCAGTATTTTTAATTAATTAAATTTGACTTAATTGAACATTTAGTATTTTCCCAAAAAATAAAATAAAACAACAAAAAGATCATATGCTTAGGATTTTTAAGATTCATGCGCGTTTATTTTTATTCCCCCAATTTTGGACATGTAAATAATCCCCCTCCCCGAAGCCTTGTAATAGCGTAGGATTTACAATTTCCGCACTTTAAATTCCTGTATATATATTAACTGCTTAGATGTATGCTAACTAGGATTGTATGACAAGATCTAAAAACAAATGGTAGAACACCTAAAAATACAAAGATGATATAAACTGAAAATTGACACACTTGCACATGCCACTCCTAGGGTACACCTCACTTGGTTGCCTCAAGTGTGGTCATTAAGTATAGGATGTTTTAGAGGTCGTCCTTCTGTCCCAAGATCATAAGTTGCCTCGAAATGGTTGCCTCGATAAAAATGATCTAAGACATTAGGATTACCACTAAAGCGTCCTAACGTTGCTTTAGTGACCACAAGTCCCATAAATCGAATTGACCCGAAAACTCCAACGATGATGCTACCTACTTCTCAATAGTGGGATAGCATTGTTTAAAGGACTTTTGCACAGTCTAATTCCTTTATGAGTAGGTAGATGTTCTTAAGTACTTGCTCTCTTTTAAACAAAACAAAACTTTCCGCACTTACACTCTCTTCAAAACACCAAATTCTTTTCAAAACCCACAATCACAAAGAAAAGCAAATTTTTGAAAACCTAGTGAGCAAGTACCTAAGAGCCCGTGGATAATCACAGATAGAAAGGGTGCTAATACCTTCCCTTTCTATAATCTACCTCCCGAACCCGAGAACAATCTCGAAAAGGAATTTTTCTGTGCTTTTGTCCTTTCCTTGTTGGATAAAATAAAAGACGGTGGAGACTCTTGCTTACCGCGACACTTTGCAAAAACAAACGCAAAACGCGAACCAGCATTAAAAAACAGTCAGTTCTCATTCCCACCGATCACAGAACTGGCGACTCTTCTGGGGAGTTAATAAGTGAGGTGTACCTTAGGACTAGATCACTTGTGTTTTCAATTATATGCTTTGTATGCTTTAATCTTTGTTCTATTGTTTGGGTTTGAAATCCTCCACCCGGATTTGGGAAACATTCATAGATAGCAATACGTTGTGGAAACTGTGTGGGGTATACCGACACGGTTGAAGCAATAGCTATATTAGTGCGACATATTTGTGAGTACCGGTAGCCTTTGAGTCAATCAAAGAGAATACGGGGCCGCTGAGTGATATCACTAAGCACTAATGACCTAGAACCTTACTTGACCATCTTGGCCTTTTTTTAGGGGTAGTGAGATGTCCGACTTTGGTGCAGTCCGAAGTTGGTAGATACTCGATACTACACTCATAGAGGATTGTTTTCTTGGAATATTTTGGTCTCCAGTTAAGTGGCTAAACCGAAACGATGAACATAGAAAACAATCCAATGATATTGAGCTCCTTAGAACCCGGTTACTATTTATAGGACAGGTTTTGAGCCAACTAAACTCAAGAGGGTACTTACCTATGAAACCTCATGCAAGCCTGAAACTAGGGTTTTTGTGTGACTTGCTTGTACACGTGTTTCTGCATACATCATAAAGCATCATATGCATCTGCTAACCATTTCAAGGGTTTAGATCTTCATCTTTGTTCTTGTTTTGCAGGACATGGAGTCTCTCCGCAGGAAAACAATTCAAGTCAACCTTGTAAGGGTTTGTTGTACCCCAAAATTTGCCCTCCCATATTCTTCAAGATTTGCCAAGATCAATCTCTAGATGATTTAAAATCTCTCAAGGGTTGCACAGTCCAATTGCCTCCTAACACAGTCAAAATTAGGGTTTTGGTTCTTGCAAAGAAAATGAGGTTTCCAAGGGACCAATCAAGTCCCACATGCCCATATACATTGTCAAGCATCCATATGTCAAGTTTCAAGACTCACAGCATCAAGTTGCACAGTCAAAAACCCTAATTGCTTCACAGTCAACTACAGGGGCAAAATGGTCATTTGATAGTCAAAAGTCAAAAATTTTGGTCAACATCTTATTTTGAAGCCACAATCATCATTTGATCAATTCTTGATCATGATTCCACAAGCATGGCTCAAAAAGTCTCAAGATGCAAAAGTTTCTATTTTTGGACAGCTGAAAAGTCAACTGCAAATTGACCAAGGCATAACTTCCTCATGGTTTATCAGAAAAATCCCATCCAAAGCTCATTTTTAAGGGGATGACACTTTAATGCTTTTTCAAATCTTTTTGTGCAGCAAATACATTCCAAATATGTTAAAGATTTCGTGCATCAATCAACAAGACAAAATCTTCCATAATTGGCAAAGTTTCATTGAAAAAAAGATTGAAATTTCATGATTGAAAAATCAAATATTCAAATCATAAATTCATGGATCCATGGGCTCTTTCTTGACCTAATTTGCTTCACATACAAAGGCTGAGTGAAACCCTATTGATAGAGACACGAAAAAGCTACTAAGGAGCCATAACCAATTTGCAACTTTTCCACAAAAACTTGAAAACTGAAATCACACTTGCAGGACAATTCAAGGCTTGAAATGGCTTCTAATACGTTACTGGACCTTCCAGGAATCGATTAGCATCAAGAACCAATCCAAACACGCAAAGAACTGAAGAACATAGGCCACATGGTGTGTCTTGTTTTTCAAAATTGCATAACATGATTCATGAGCTTTTAACCATTTTTCTTGTTTGATTTGCACTAATAATGATCTTCTGAAGCGATTGGTATAGTTTAATTGGACTAACACTGCTTGTATCAAAATCCACCATTGAAGGATATTAGGTTTTCAGAACATCCAAATTAGGGCTTTTCACATATGATAAAATTGGACCTCAAGACCAATATGGTTGAACTCATTGCAAGAAGCCTGATTCATTGAGATAATCGCGCCTTTTTTATATTAACTCCTCTCCTATTCGCTATTATTCACTGTTCCATTTAGTGGGGGTTTAAAACCCCCGCTACTTGTTTTCTATTTGCAGGAAGAACGAAGACGAAGCATGCGTGTCATCACGTTACTGGGAGATTCAAATATTAGCGCACTTTTTTCTTTGTTTCAGCATAATTGCCTTTTTTCATATATTATAATTCTTTGTTATATTGTATACAAACAAACGCAAATGGCCTGGTGGTTGAGGACGTGTACTGCAAGCATTGGGACCTGGGTTCGATTCCCAGGTCCCCCCACATAATTCATAACTTTTGTTTTAGTGTCTTCTAGTGCAGCGCTTCATTCAGTGGCCCACCATGAACCTCATGCCTGTGCTTGCCAAGTGGCCAGGAGATCTCATCCAATGGTCAGAAAGTGAATCCCATGGTGCACTTCAGTCAACAGCATGCACTCAAGCGTGGAAAGTCAAACAAGGCTTTGTCAATGGGCCTGAATTACTTCCAACAAACCTCCATTCTGGGCCTGATACCCCCATTGGTTTGCATTTTTTTATTTTATTTGATTTGATTTTCTAATTCTTTTTAATGTTTTAATTGTTTTTCACCATAAAATAATTTTCATAATAAAAAAAATCAGAAACCAAAAAAATGTTTTATATTTAATTATTATTAATTTCACTATTAAAATATTTTTGTAAATAAATTTCAATAACTAACTTAGTTAATTTAGGTTTTAATTTTAATCTTTTTTTTAATAAATAAAAAATATGTAGGATTAGGTTTTGATATTTTTACCTTTTTTCTTAATTAACTATTTTCCTCATTATTTATTATTATTAATTATTATTTTTTGTAAATAAATATGTAAATTAACTAATTAGTCTAAATTAGGTCAACTTTGACGTTTCATTAATAATCAAAAATAATTTAGAATTAGGGTTTCCTTTTAATTTTAATTTTCTTTATTTCATAAATACCAAAAACATAAAAAACACCTTCTTTTCTTTAATTAAATAATTAATTAGGTTTTAATTTAATTTAATTTCTCAAAAGTTCCAACACCCTCGGACGTCCTGGTCTTAATTCTTTTTGCGCACTTTTTCTTATTGATTATTATGTAACTGTTCAAGGAATGTAATAGTAATTAGGTTTACTGTTTTTTTTTACTTTCCGCATCTTTTATCAAAAACGGGTCTTTGTATTTTGGCGATGTATAGACCCGCGCCTTGTAATAGCGTAGCCTTTATTTTCCTGTATTTTACTTTCCGCACTCTTAAATTCTAAATTGCATGAAAGAATGTATGGTTAATTAAAAATAACTCGTAGCTCACAATGCCATGATAAAAGATAATTGTTAAACTGAAAACAACACACAAATACACACACCACTTCTAGGGTACGCCTCACCTGTTGCCTTCGAAACGTGGTCGTCAAGTATAGGACGTTTTAGTAAGTCCTTATGTCCATGATCCAGTTGCCTCGAAATAGTTGCCTCGAATCAGTCGCCTCAGAATAGTTGCCTCGAAACGGTTGCCTCAGATTAAAAAAGGATCAAGGACATAAGGGTAGCTTCTAAGGTGTCCTAATTGTTGCTTCGGTGACCACACTGTCCCTAAACTCGAATTGATCCGAACACCTCCAACGGTGGTGCTACCTACCTCTCAATGGTGGGATGGCACTACCTTAAGGACATTTACACAGCCTAATTCCTTAGGGTAGGTAGATGACTCAGGGATACTTGCTCTCTAAAAGACAAAACAAAATCTTTTCACACCAACACTTTCAAAAAGCTTTCAAAGCAAATTTTTCAAACACTCTTGAGGACAGATACAAGAGTCATTCAGAAATCTTTCAAAGAAACTTTTTTCAAACCCACTCACATTCTGAAAAGCAAACATTTTGAAAACATAAGAGCAAGTATCTAAGAGCCCATGGATAACCATGGATAGAAAGGGTGCTAACACCTTCCCTTTCTATAAATCTACCTCCCGAACCGAGAAACAATCTCATAAGGAATTTTGCTGTGCTTTTGTCCTGTCCATGTTGGAGAAAATAAAAGACGGTGGCGACTCTTGCTTCCGCGACATTTCACGAACCAGCGTTAAACAGTCAGTTCTAAATCCACCGATCACAGAACTGGCGACTCTGCTGGGGATATTTTAAAGTGAGGTGTACCTTAGGATAGATCATACTTATGTTTTCAATTGTCTGAATTGTTTGCTTTATTATTGTGGGTACTGTCTTGGGAGTTCTATAGATCCTAACCCGGATCTGGGGGATACCTTCTTAGAAAGTAGCAACAAGACTGTGAGGGAACTGTGCAGGGTATACCGACACGGTTGAAGCAGTCTGCTACGTTGATGTGGCACTTTGGTGAGTACCGGTAACCCTTGAGTCCAGTCAAGGAGAGTACGGGGCTGCCGCGTGGTGTCGTGAAGCATCAACTGACCTTAGGAACCTTAATTGAACCATCTTGGCCTCTTTAGGGTAGTGAGTTAACTGACTTTGGTGCAGTCCAAGGTTGGTTGATACTCGATACTACACTCAGTTGAGGGTTGTTTTCTTGGAATATTTCGTTCGCCATTTCAGTGGATAAATCGAAACGATGAACACAGAAAACAATCCAATGATATTGGGACCCTTAGAACCCGATTACTTCTGATAGGACAAGTTTTGAGCCCACCAATCTCAAGAGGGTAATACCTAGACCCCATGCTGGCCTAAACTCTAAGGGCTGTCTTGCGTGACTTGTGTGCCTTATCATGTTTGCTTTTGTGGATATTTGTGGTGTGTCCTTATCATGGCATCATAACATCATACAACATCATATGCATTGACTAACCGTTTCAGGGGTTCGAATCTTCATCTTTGTTCTTGTTTTGTAGGACATGGAAACTATCCGCAGAAAGACAGTTCAGATCAGCCTTGTAAGGATCCCTCCTCAGCTTAAGGAACTTATATCCAGGATTCCCGAGAGCTCTTCTTTCAGTGAGAGGCATGGAAGACTTATCAGCTTGGTCAACACCAACATTGAGGAATATATGATAAAGGTCCTCTTCCAGTTCTTTGACGCTCTGCACCACTGCTTTACTTTCCTGGATTATCAACTGGTGCCTACATTGGAAGAGTTCTCCCGGCTTCTGAAGATCATCCTTAGTCAACTACCCTACAACGGTACGGAAAGGGAACCCAAACTTGAAGAGATTGCTAAAGCATTACCCCTACAACCATCAGGCATCAAGGGACATTGGGAAGTTAAAAGTGGTATTAAAGGGTTCTTGGCAAGGTTTCTGTTTAAGAAGGCCCAAGAATGTTGGAATTCCCTTGACTTACAAGCCTTTGAAGAAGTGGTGGCCCTCGTTGTCTATGGGTTGGTGTTGTTCCCGAATCCAGATCAACTTATAGATATCAATGCTGTCAAGATCTTCATGTCCAGGAATCCTATACCCACGTTGCTTGGGGACATCCTTCACTCATGTTACACTCGAACCATGAGGAAAAGAGGTGTTCTTATATGCTGCACTCCTCTCCTGGGAAGGTGGTTTATTTCGCACCTTCCACAATCAGTTTTGAAGAACGAGCGGGGTTTGAGATGGTCACACCGATTGATGACTCTTACACATGCGGATATACATTGGTGTTCTCGGTCCAGAGAGGATGTCACTATCATTGATCGTTGCGGGGAGTTTCCTAATGTTCCTTTACTTGGAACCAGAGGAGGTATTACCTACAACCCATGCTTGGCCTTGAGACAGTTTGGTTATGCTCGGAGGGATGGCCCTCATGACATGTTAATTCCTGACATAGTTTTTGACTTTGACAATGATGCACAAGGACTTCTCCAGAGATTTATCAGAGCTTGGAGGATGCCCAGCAAGGTAGACAGCAAGACACTGGGGCACAGGAACTCCATCCCGTTGGAGCCTTATCTCAAGTGGGTACGAGCCCGCTCCCAGAAGTTAGTGATGCCATATCCTCACGTTCTCCCTGTGATCAAAGAGCCAGTCTTGGAAGGAGAGGTGTCCCACACCATTCAACATCCTGACATGCCTACATCCTAGGAAGAAATGCAGAAGAGTTGGATCCAGCTTAAGGAAAAACGGAATTCTCTTGAAGCCAGTCTACATGCTAGTGAGAAGAAGGTCTTGGAGCTCACCCGCCTCTGCACGAGGAAAAGACTCTCAACACTTACATAGCTCCAAAGAGGATGCGCAGTGTCTTTTGGGATTGATTTACTTTGTAATGTTTGCCCATGAGGCCTTGATGTACTGAATAATGATTTCTTGTCTACAACAAATTTGAACTTTCGAACCCTTGAATGCATTGCATAAACAACATATCATGCATCGTGTGCATATCAGGTACTCTTCTTTTCAGGTTGCTTAATGTTCTTCGTTGTTTATTTCAGCAATCTCATCATGAATCCTGAATCATCTACTGAGCAATCTATCAAGGCCCTTCAGGCTCAGAACGCCCAGTTCCAAGAGCTGATTATGAGTTTAGCCCAAGGACAAGAGGAATTGAAGGCTCTGCTGGTAAAAAAGAAGAAGAAGAAGAGAACTGTACTATTCAACACTGGCCGGAGGTTTGGCAACACACTGCAGAATGAGGTTGATCAAGCTGGTTCTTATGTAGGGAAAGGCAGTCCCCAAGGGGGAGGGGTTCCTAGCCCTGTGGTCTCTGACAACGAGACTGATTTCAATGAGGAGCAGTATCCTCCAGATGAAGACAAGTACAAGCAGTTAGAGGATCGTCTGAATGCCATGGAAATTCAACAAGTGCCTGGGTTGGATTTTGGAGACTTGGGTCTATCTTCTAGTGTGGTGATCCCACACAAGTTCAAAGCACCATCTTTTGCAAAGTATGACGGGGCGTCCTGCCCTAAGCTACATCTCAGATCTTATGTGCGGAAGATCCAGCCGTATACTGTGGACAAGAACTTATGGATCCATTTCTTCCAGGAGAGTCTTTCAGGGACTCATCTCGAATGGTTCTATCAGCTGGATGGAACCAAGGTTCGTAACTGGGAGGACTTGGCTAATGCTTTTTATAAGCAGTATCAGTATAATGCCGACCTCGCTCCTACACGTACCCAACTCCAGGGTATGTCGCTAGGATCGGGAGAAGGTTTTAAAGAGTATGCGCAGAAGTGGAGGGACCTGGCTGGAAGGGTGCAGCCACCGTTAACCGACCGTGAACTCGTAGACATGTTCTTGGGGACCCTATCCGGGCCATTCTTCAATCATCTCGTTGGTAATTCATCTGCAGGGTTCACAGACCTAATTCTGACTGGGGAAAGGATAGAAGCTGGTATGAAATCAGGGAAGATACAGAAAGGTGCGTCCTCAAGTTCTGAGAAGAAGCCTTTCAAAAAGGAGGCCAATGTTGTGTATGGGCCTAGAAGGCAAAATAAACCAGAACGCCGCCAAGCTGTCAACGCGGTGGTAATTGCAAAGCCGGCTGCCGCTCCTCGGCAACCTAACCAACCAAGGGGTGAGAGACCCAGAAGAGAATATACTCGGCTTAGTATAACCTTGTCGCAGATCTTGCCGCAGCTGTTATCAACCAACTTGGTAACCGTCAGAGAAGCTCCGAAGGTGGTAAACACAACCTCTCCGAAGTATAATCCCAACGCCCACTGTGCTTATCACTCCGATAGCCCGGGGCATTCTACTGATGATTGCTGGGCCCAAACAAATAAGGTCCAGGACCTTATCGATGCCAAGGAAATACAGTTTGAGGCGCCCGAGAGGCCCAACGTTGTGACCGCTCCTATGCCCCAGCATGGAGTAAATGCTATTGAGGAAGACTTGTATGCAGTTTCTGTGGATGATGTTGCTACCCCTCTATTGACTGTTAAGAGGAACCTGTTGCTGGCCAGTTTATTTCCGGGTTGTAGCAAGGGTTGCCTTCTGTGTGCCGTTTCTCCTGCTGGTTGTCTGTTGCTGAAGTCAGGCGTCCAAAACCTGATGGATAGCAAAGAAATCTTGTTCAAAAAGACCGCTGTTCCTATTGTTCCTACTGAAGAAGTATCTGTTGTCACCATCTTCAACAATCCTACCAAGGCTCCCCCGAGGAAGCCAGTCAAAATCATGTCTGTTGCACCTATTATCATTACTGTTCCGGGGCCCCTCCCCTATAAATCTGATAAGGCTGTCCCATGGCACTATGGGGCAGATGTGTATGTACTTGGAGTGAAGCAGGAGTTCAGTGCTAGTACCGGTATCAGTAACATCACCGGTCCCGCTAAATTTACTCACAGTGGCAGACTCTTCTCGCCTGACATTGCGCCACCAGTTATCCGAAGACCTCTTATCATCACGCCTACCAGTGCGCCTGTTTCCCCTTCTGATCAAGTTTCTACCCCTGCTGCCGAGTCATCTGACACTCGAGGCAAAGGGATTGATGATGTGCCTGCCCAGATGGAGGCACCGAAGACTGTTAATGTTGAAGCCTCCCAGCAAGAGATGGAGGAAATTCTCAAGATTATTAAGAAGAGCGATTTCAATGTCGTTGAACAGCTGGGGCACACCCCCTCTAAGATCTCCATGCTATCATTATTATTGTGCTCAGAGGCCCACGCCAAGGCCCTGATTTCATTTCTGAAGACGGCTCATGTGCCACAAGAGACGTCCGCTGATCAATTCATTGACTGTGTGGCCAATTTGACCGCTGACAATGGTTTGGGTTTCTCGGATGCAGATCTTACCGCTAAGGGAAAGAACCACAATGATGCCTTGCATGTCTCCATAGAATGCAGGGGCACTACTCTTGCACACGTGTTGGTAGATACCGGTTCTTCATTAAACGTACTACCCAAGAAGGCCTTAGACAGGTTGGATTGTGAGGGTTTAGAGTTGAAGCCTAGTAACATCATTGTCCGAGCCTTTGACGGGTCGAAGAGGATGGTTCATGGTGAAGTAGATATTCCGATCCGGGTTGGTTCCCAAGTCTTTGATTCAACGTTCTATGTGATGGACATTCGTCCACCCTATTCTTGTTTGCTGGGTCGACCTTGGATTCACAAGGCTGGGGCTGTGACCTCCACTCTACACCAAAAGCTCAAATACACTGTCAGAGGGAAGATTGTCACTGTGCAGGGAGAGGAAGAGTACATGGTTAGTCATCTGAACTCGTTCCGGTATATAGAGATGGACGGGGAGTTTATTGAAACCCCCTTTCAACATTTTGAAGAGGTACCTCCAACATTAGCGTCAGCAGAGACAGTGATTGAAGAAGACTTTCCTTTGAAGATGGATTCCTTGAAGGATGCCCGGGCTGTAATTGAGAAAGGTGAATATGCTAACTGGGGAAGGCTCCCTGATTTTACTCCTAAGACTGACAAGTTTGGGCTGGGTTTTACTGCAGAGGCTCAGAAGGCTGTACGCAAAGCAAGGATCGGAAGACCTCCCGTGTTCATCACCAACCCGGGAGTGAATGCTATTGAAAGCGATGCGGAGGAATGAGAGTTTGATAGCTGGATCTACCCGACGACCGACGATGGACTGAACAATTGGACTGCAAAAGACTACATACCTGTTACTTTTGTTACTCAGTAATGAATTCCTTTGTTTCTTAAAATTGTAATGAACAATAAATTGAAACTTTATGGCCCGGTGTCTTACCCGGGGCACCGTTGGCTTCATTTGTGAGGGCTTATTACTTGTCATTTCCATATATCATGAATAAAGACATTGGACGTTTTTCGCATTTCAAATCTTGTGCTCCCTTTCTTTCTTTCTTTATATATTGCAAAACAGCTATATTTACACACACTCACTCATACAGGTTTCAATCCACTCTGGATCTCACTGATAACGACTCTGCTACTGCCAGTTATGACTTCGAAAATACGATCAACTTAGCCGAAGACGAAGGTGAAGATGATTGCGAAGTGCCTGGTGAGCTTGCAAGACTGTTACTCCAGGAAGAGAGGGCCATTCAGCCACATGAAGAGCCAGTGGAAACGGTAAATCTGGGTGCTGAGACAGACAGAAAGGAAGTTAAGATTGGTGCCAATCTAGAGCTCAGCGTGAAACAACGGTTGATTCAGATGTTGCATGATTACATGGAAATCTTTGCCTGGTCCTACGAAGACATGCCTGGGTTGGATACCGACATTGTGGTCCATCACTTGCCTACCAAGGAAGAATGCCCTCCGGTTAAACAAAAGGTCCGCCGTATGCGTCCAGAGATGTCCGAGAAGATCAAAGCTGAGGTTATGAAACAGTTTAATGCCGGGTTTCTAGCAGTGACTTCTTACCCTCAGTGGGTTGCTAACGTGGTTCCAGTGCCGAAGAAAGATGGTAAGGTCCGAATGTGTGTTGACTACAGGGATCTGAATAGGGCAAGCCCCAAGGATGACTTCCCTCTACCTCACATTGATGTTCTGGTTGACAATACTGCTCAGCACAAGGTGTTCTCCTTCATGGACGACTTTTCAGGTTATAATCAGATCAAGATGGCTCCTGAAGATATGGAAAAGACTACCTTTGTCACTCAGTGGGGCACCTTCTGCTACAAGGTCATGCCATTCGGGTTGAAAAACGTTGGGGCAACCTACCAACGTGCCATGGTCGCTTTATTTCATGACATGATCCATCATGAAATTGAAGTATATGTCGACGATATGATTGCAAGGTCCCAAACTGAGGAGGAACACCTTGACCATCTACAGAAGCTGTTTGACCGGTTGAAGTTGTACAAACTGAGTTTGAACCCAAACAAATGCACCTTTGGGGTAAGATCTGGAAAGTTGCTAGGCTTCGTCGTGAGCGACAAGGGTATTCAAGTGGACCCTGCCAAGGTTAAAGCCATACAAGAGATGCCAGTTCCCAAGACAGAGAAAGAAGTCAGAGGCTTTCTAGGACGTCTGAATTATATTGCCCGATTCATCTCGCACCTAACTGCTACCTGTGAACCAATCTTCAAGCTGCTGAAGAAAGATCAGGTAGTACGCTGGAATGATGAATGCCAGGCCGCTTTCGACAGAATCAAAGAGTATCTCCAAGAACCACCCATTCTTATGCCACCGGTTGAAGGGAGACCTCTAATACTATACTTGACAGTACTTGACAGCTCAATGGGGTGTGTGCTGGGGCAGCATGACGAGTCTGGCCGAAAAGAGCATGCCATCTATTACCTTAGCAAAAAGTTTACCGACTGTGAGACCCGATACTCACTGCTCGAGAAAACTTGCTGCGATTTGGTATGGGCTGCTCGCCGGCTGAGACAGTATATGCTGACTCACACTACTCTGT
Source organism: Vicia faba (assembly GCA_948472305.1). Taxonomy (NCBI): domain Eukaryota; kingdom Viridiplantae; phylum Streptophyta; class Magnoliopsida; order Fabales; family Fabaceae; genus Vicia; species Vicia faba. The sequence goes on along the minus strand of OX451737.1, from coordinate 1,120,878,948 downwards.
TGATCTCTAAGATGGATCCAATAAAGTACATATTCGAAAAGCCTGCTCTGTCTGGAAGAATAGCAAGATGGCAGATGATCTTGACAGAATACGACATCCAGTACACGACTCAGAAAGCAATTAAGGGAAGTGTATTGGCAGACCATTTGGCACACCAGGAAGTGGACGACTACCAGTCAATGAACTTTGAATTTCCTGACGAGAGCATCATGATAGTGACTGATTGTGAAGTACCTAGACCGGACGAAGGACCTGAGGAAGGATCCCGATGGTCTATGCACTTTGACGGAGCCTCCAACGCTTTGGGTAACGGTATTGGCGCTGTGATCATATCCCCTCAAGGCACTCATACTCCACTTACTGCCCGGCTATGTTTCAACTGCACCAACAACATGGCGGAGTATGAGGCGTGTATCATGGGTCTTCAAGCTGCGATTGACTTAAGGATCAAGTTTCTGAGTGTCTTCGGAGATTCCGCTCTCGTGATCAATCAGATCAAAGGCGAGTGGGATACGAAACACCCAAACCTTATTCCTTACAAAGAGTGTGTGTTGACGTTGACCCCCCACTTCACGGAGATAACTTTTGAACACTTCCCAAGAGAGGAGAATCAGTTGGCGGACGCGCTGGCTACGATGTCTTCCATGTTCAAAGTCAAATGGGATAACGAGGCTCCCCGGATCATTATCTGGAAACTGGACGAACCTGCGTATTGCTGTGATCTTGAGGCTGAAGAGGTAACTGAAAAACCCTGGTATCATGAGGTGAAGAGGTACTTGGAAGCTCAAGAATACCCCGAGGGCGCATCCATCAATGACAAGAAGTTTCTGAGAAGGTTCGCGGCGAAGTTCTTCCTTAGCAACGACATTCTATACAAACGAAACCATGATTCAACCTTACTGCGTTGTGTGGATAAGACCGAAGCAGAAAGGATCATGGCAGAGCTACATGAGGGTACCTTCGAAACACACTCCAGTGGACATACCATGGCTAAGAAAATCCTTCGGGCAGGATATTTCTGGTCCACAATGGAAGCTGATTGTTACCAACATTCTCGGACATGTCATAAGTGCCAGATATATGCTGATAAGGTGCACGTTCCTCCAGTCCCTCTGAACGTCTTTACTGCACCTTGGCCTTTTGCAATGTGGGCTATTGATATGATCGGCGAGATCAGACCTACGACATCTAACGGGCATCGCTTCATCCTGGTAGCAATTGATTACTTTACAAAGTGGGTTGAAGTAGCTTCATACGCTACGGTAACCAAGAATGTCGTGGCACGGTTCATTCGACACAACCTGATCTGTCGATACAGCGTCCCGGAAAGGATCATTACAGACAATGGTACCAATCTCAACAACAAGATGATCACTGAGCTCTGCGAGCAATTCAAAATACAGCACCACAACTCTTCTCCTTATCGGCCGAAGATGAATGGGGCAGTCGAAGCAGCTAATAAGAATATCAAAAAGATTGTGCAGAAGATGACAGTGACCTATAAAGATTGGCACGAGATGTTACCGTTTGCTCTTCATGGGTACCGTACCTCAGCGAGAACGTCAACCGGGGCAGCTCCCTTTTCCTTGGTCTATGGCATGGAGGCAGTCTTGCCGATCGAAGTTCAGATACCCTCTCTCCGGATAATGAAGGATGCAGGCTTGAGCGAAGATGACTGGATCCAGACTCGACTTGATCAGCTAAACCTAATTGACAAAAAGAGACTCACCGCTATTTGTCATGGTCAAACGTACCAAAAACGGATGATCAAGGCATCTAACAAGAAAGTCAAACCACAAGAGTATCAAGTTGGGGACCTGGTAATCAAGCGCATCATTCTTCCTCAAAGTGATCCCAGGGGAAAATGGACCCCTACGTACGAAGGGCCGTTTGTGGTTAAACATGTGTTCTCAGGAGGAGCCATGATTCTAACCACCATGGTTGGTGACGACCTTCCTCACCCTGCCAATGCAGACATAGTAAAAAGATACTACGCATGATAAAAGACCCGCTAGGTTGACATACCTAGGCAAAATAAGGGCTTCCCGGCGAACCAAAAGGGTTCGGGTAAAAATAAGGGATGAAATGAAAAAAATCTGTACACCCGGCAAGTCAAAAACCTGAAAAGGCGGCTTGGGCAAAAATGGGTATCCCGGTGGACTGAAAACCCGAAAGGGCGGTCCAGGCAAAAGTTAGGGATTAAAGCGTAATACTATGTCTCATTGGATCACTTTGCATCCAGAATCCGGTATCAACATCAGGTTCAGACGGCATCGATCAATAAACCTCATCTTCAACTGAGCAGCCAAGTGATGAGACTCTCGAAGATATAAAGGCAATAGCAGAGTTGGAACCCAGTGGGATTACTCTTTTCACATAGCTGTTTTGTTTTCCTTTTTCACAAAATTGTATAAACTCTATTGTTCGGCGGTGTTCTCTTACTAGGACGTCAGCCTCTTGTACATAAACGCCTATTTTACAGGCAAATTCATAATCAATACAAATTCACTTTTCAACTAAATTGCCAATTGTTCTTCTTTTTTCTGTTTTGTTTTGCGAAGAACGTCCCATGTTCAATTGTGATATATGCATTTGACGCTAATTGCTAACTCATAAATATTTGCATGCGAAACAAAGGACTAATTACAGGTGACATCAGAAACAGGGGCAGTAATGAGTTGTCTAAGTAATCTAATGGCTCTGTCCACCAAGGTACCAAGGTAAGTTCGGCTGAAGAATGTAACCAAGATGCCTTAATTCCCCAGAGAATGAGCCAAGGTTCAGCAATACTCTCCCCCAAGCAGAGTTGGTCTCCCGTAAGCCCTACAAGGCACAGTATCTCCAGCAAGTCAGCAAAACTCTCCCCGAGCAGAGTTAGCCTACAATCAGCCTCAAGGAAGTGCGTATCTCCAGAAAATCTCAATATTCCCCAGCGGAGTATACAGATATTCCTAACAAGCATCCCCGACAGTCTTAATCTAATATTGATCCCCGACGGTATACCAGAAATCCAGTGGAGCCATTCCCCAGTACAGTCTCAAAAGTTTCCCCAGGAGAGTTCAATCAATCTCCCCAGTAGATTCAGGAAGCTTATCCCCAATAGATTCTGGAAGCTTACCACCTGCAGAGTACCAATGTATCTCTCCCCGACCATATTCAAAGGTTATTTCCCCACCAGGATATAACTGGGTTATCCTCAGCTGAAAACCACGGAAAGATCGTCCTCGGCGAAGTCTTCCTATCCCCAGCGGAGTTCATCCTCCAACAGAGCTCAACAATGGTATCCCCAGCAGAGTTATCATCAACATCAGCAAAGTACATCTCTTCCCCACAGAGTTTATTCCCCACAGAGTAATCTATTCGCCAAGTTTATTCTCCAACGGAGTCATCTTTTCCCACCGGTATTCTCGCAACCATCATCCTCAGCGGAGACGAAGAACCTTACTCTTCAACATCAGCCCAGGAGTTAACTTCCCGGCACCCATCAAGGATTTATTTTCCTAGACAAAAATCCATAAACGTCACATCTTCATACATTATAGCATGCATATACGCATCATGAACATATAATCTCAGTCATCTCATGACATCACGCACTTCATATATCATGACATTGCATACAACTAATGTTTTGTCTTTTCAGGACAAAAGATCAATATAAAGATGATTACTATCAACTGTCGCAATTCCAGATTCGATTCCTGTATCCGGCCAGGGCATATCTGTGAGCGACTAATTCCAGACTCGATTCTTGTATCTTGCCAGGGCGCGTCTGAAGAGTTTGAAGATCCAATTCCTGTTTCTTGCCAGGGTGTATCTGTTGACGACTATTTTCCGGACTCGATTCCTGTATCCTGCCAGGGCACGTCTGAAGAGTTTGAAGATCCGATTCCTGTATCTTGCCAGGGTGTATCTGTTGACGACTATTTTCCAGACTCGATTCCTGTATCTTGCCAGGGCACGTCTGAAGAGTTCGAAGATCCGATTCCTGTATCTTGCCAGGGTGTATCTGTTGACGACTGATTCCAGACTCGATTCCTGTATCTTGCCAGGGCACGTCTGAAGAGTTTGAAGATCCGATTCCTGTATCTTTCCAGGGTGTATCTGTTGACGACTAATTCCAGACTAGATTTCTGTATCCTGCCAGGGCACGTCTGAAGAGTTTGAAGATCCGATTCTTGTATCTTGCCAGGGTGTATCTGTTGACGACTAATTCCAGACTCGATTCCTGTATCCTGCCAGGGCACGTCTGAAGAGTTTGAAGATCCGATTCCCGTATCTTGCCAGGGTGTATCTGTTGACGACTATTCTCCGGACTCGATTCCTGTATCTTGCCAGGGCACGTCTGAAGAGTTTAAAGATTCGATACCTGTATCCAGCCAGGGCACATCTACATAAAGAGTTTGAAGATCAACTCCTCTAACAGGCCAGGTAATTATCTTTCTTTCTCAGGTACGCAAGTTCTCGCTAAGGAATCTCTTACGCGATCGACACCTAGATGGCATCTATAAGCCCATCCACATACCAATAGTCTCCAAATGGCGTCCATAAGCCCATTCCCGACAAGATTCTGTCACACCTCCAGATGGCATCTATAAGCCCATCCTCCTATCCATCATCTCTCCAAATGGCATCTGTAAGCCCATTCCCACCATCACACTGCTAACATGTGAGCGTAAATTTCTGGGCACTCTAGTGTTCAATCATCTTCCACCTTCGGATTACGAAAGGCACGCCAGCCAATCTACATCCTCAGGTCTAAGAAGATTGAACAGGGGAAACTGTTGTACCCCAAAATTTGCCCTCCCATATTCTTCAAGATTTGCCAAGATCAATCTCCAGATGATTCAAAATCTCTCAAGGGTTGCACAGTCCAATTGCCTCCTAACACAGTCAAAATTAGGGTTTTGGTTCTTGCAAAGAAAATGAGGTTTCCAAGGGACCAATCAAGTCCCACATGCCCATATACATTGTCAAGAATCCATATGTCAAGTTTCAAGACTCACAGCATCAAGTTGCACAGTAAAAAACCCTAATTGCTTCACAGTCAACTGCAGGGGCAAAATGGTCATTTGACAGTCAAAAGTCTAAATTTTTGGTCAACATCTTATTTTGAAGCCACAATAATCATTTGATCAATTCTTGATCATGATTCCACAAGCATGGCTCAAAAAGTCTCAAGATGCAAAAGTTTCTATTTTTGGACAGTTGAAAAGTCAACTGCAAATTGACCAAGGCATAACTTCCTCATGGTTTATCAGAAAAATCCCATCCAAAGCTCATTTTGAAGGGGATGACATTTCCTACAACTCATCTTCACACTCCAAGTCCAAGAAATGCTCTCACAAAAAGTTATCAATTTCAACATTATAGGTCATTTTCAAAAGTCAACAAAAAGGCACTTTAAGTCAAAGGCCAACACTTGAGATTGGTAAATAAAAATTACATGGGACCAAAGGCATTGGTTAGAGGACTTCAAGAAATTTCCAAAATGTCAAAGAACATGTTCATAGATTCAAAATTGAGCAAGATATGCATTGGAGAAGTTGGGAAATTTTTGGGAATTTTGAAAAGTCAACTTTGCCTAAAACACTTCAAATTTGCTAATGGGCCTCAAATTCTTCCTTGAATCATTACCCAAAGCCTATGCACGACCCATTGAGCTTAAAAGGATTTATTTTCTTATTTTTAATTAATTAATTGAATTTTTATTCTTATTAATTCATTTAATTAGATTTAATTATGAGAAAATATCAAATAATGCTTTTTCAAATCTTTTTGTGCAGCAAATACATTCCAAATATGCTAAAGATTTCGTGCATCAATCAACAAGACAAAATCTTCCATAATTGGCAAAGTTTCATTGAAAAAAAGATTGAAATTTCATGATTGAAAAATCAAATATTCAAATCATAAATTCATGGATCCATGGGCTCTTTCTTGACCTAATTTGCTTCACATACAAAGGCTGAGTGAAACCCTATTGATAGAGACACGAAAAAGCTGCTAAGGAGCCATAACCAATTTGCAACTTTTCCACAAAAACTTGAAAACTGAAATCACACTTGCAGGACAATTCGAGGCTTGAAATTGCTTCTAATACGTTACTGGACCTTCCAGGAATCGATTAGCATCAAGAACCAATCCAAAAACGCAAAGAACTGAAGAACATAGGCCACACGGTTTGTCTTGTTTTTCAAAATTGCATAACATGATTCATGAGCTTTTAACCATTTTTCTTGTTTGATTTGCACTAATAATGATCTTCTGAAGCGATTGGTACAGTTTAATTGGACTAACACTGCTTGTATCAAAATCTACCATTGAAGGATATTAGGTTTTCAGAACATCCAAATTAGGGCTTTTCACATATGATAAAATTGGACCTTAAGACCAATATGGTTGAACTCATTGCAAGAAGCCTGATTCATTGAGATAATCGCGCCTTTTTTATATTAACTCCTCTCCTATTCGCTATTATTCACTATTCCATTTACTGGGGGTTTAAAACCCCCGCTACTTGTTTTCTATTTGCAGGAAGAACGAAGACGAAGCATGCGTGTCATCACGTTACTGGGAGATTCAAATATTAGCGCGTTTTTTTCTTTGTTTCAGCATAATTGCCTTTTTTCATATATTATAATTCTTTGTTATATTGTATACAAACAAACGCAAATGGCCTGGTGGTTGAGGACGTGTACTGCAAGCATTGGGACCTGGGTTCTATTCCCAGGTCCCCCCACATAATTCATAACTTTTGTTTTAGTGTCTTCTAGTGCAGCGCTTCATTCAGTGGCCTACCATGAGCCTCATGCCTGTGCTTGCCAAGTGGCCAGGAGATCTCATCCAATGGTCAGAAAGTGAATCCCATGGTGTACTTCAGTCAACAGCATGCACTCAAGCGTGGAAAGTCAAACAAGGCTTTGTCAATGGGCCTGAATTACTTCCAACAAACCTCCATTCTGGGCCTGATACCCCCATTGGTTTGCATTTTTTTATTTTATTTGATTTTCTTTTCTAATTCTTTTTAATGTTTTAATTGTTTTTCACCATAAAATAATTTTCATAATAAAAAAAATCAGAAACCAAAAAAATGTTTTATATTTAATTATTATTAATTTCACTATTAAAATATTTTTGTAAATAAATTTCAATAACTAACTTAGTTAATTTAGGTTTTAATTTTAATCTTTTTTCTTAATAAATAAAAAATATGTAGGATTAGGTTTTGATATTTTTACCTTTTTTCTTAATTAACTATTTTCCTCATTATTTATTATTATTATTAATTATTATTTTTTGTAAATAAATATGTAAATTAACTAATTAGTCTAAATTAGGTCAACTTTGACGTTTCATTAATAATCAAAAATAATTTAGAATTAGGGTTTCCTTTTAATTTTAATTTTCTTTATTTCATAAATACCAAAAACATAAAAAACACCTTCTTTTCTTTAATTAAATAATTAATTAGGTTTTAATTTAATTTAATTTCTCAAAAGGGCCCAACACCCTCGGACGTCCTTGGGCTTAATTCTTTTTGCGCACTTTTTCTTATTGATTATTATGTAACTGTTCAAGGAATGTAATAGTAATTAGGTTTACTGTTTTTTTTACTTTCCGCATCTTTTATCAAAAACAGGTCTTTGTATTTTGGCGATGTATAGACCCGCGCCTTGTAATAGCGTAGCCTTTATTTTCCTGTAATTTACTTTCCGCACTCTTAAATTCTAAATTGCATGAAAGAATGTATGGTTAATTAAAAATAACTCGTAGCTCACAATGCCATGATAAAAGATAATTGTTAAACTGAAAACAACACACAAATACACACACCACTTCTAGGGTACGCCTCACCTGTTGCCTTCGAAACGTGGTCGTCAAGTATAGGACGTTTTAGTAAGTCCTTATGTCCATGATCCAGTTGCCTCGAAATAGTTGCCTCGAATCAGTCGCCTCGGAATAGTTGCCTCGAAACGGTTGCCTCGGATTAAAAAAGCATCAAGGACATAAGGGTAGCTTCTAAGGTGTCCTAACTGTTGCTTCGGTGACCACACTGTCCCTAAACTCGAATTGACCCGAACACCTCCAACGGTGGTGCTACCTACCTCTCAATGGTGGGATGGCACTACCTTAAGGACATTTACACAGCCTAATTCCTTAGGGTAGGTAGATGACCCATGGATACTTGCTCTCTAAAAGACAAAACAAAATCTTTTCACACCAACACTTTCAAAAAGCTTTCAAAGCAAATTTTTCAAACACTCTTGAGGACAGATACAAGAGTCATTCAGAAATCTTTCAAAGAAACTTTTTTCAAACCCACTCACATTCTGAAAAGCAAACATTTTAAAAACATAAGAGCAAGTATCTAAGAGCCCATGGATAACCATGGATAGAAAGGGTGCTAACACCTTCCCTTTCTATAAATCTACCTCCCGAACCGAGAAACAATCTCATAAGGAATTTTGTTGTGCTTTTGTCCTGTCCATGTTGGAGAAAATAAAAGACGATGGCGACTCTTGCTTCCGCGACATTTCGCGAACCAGCGTTAAACAGTCAGTTCTAAATCCACCGATCACAGAACTGGCGACTCTGCTGGGGATATTTTAAAGTGAGGTGTACCTTAGGATAGATCATACTTATGTTTTCAATTGTCTGAATTGTTTGCTTTATTATTATGGGTACTGTCTTGGGAGTTCTATAGATCCTAACCCGGATCTGGGGGATACCTTCTTAGAAAGTAGCAACAAGACTGTGAGGGAACTGTGCAGGGTATACCGACACAGTTGAAGCAGTCTGCTACATTGATGTGGCACTTTGGTGAGTACCGGTAACCCTTGAGTCCAGTCAAGGAGAGTACGGGGCCGCCGCGTGGTGTCGTGAAGCATCAACTGACCTTAGGAACCTTAATTGAACCATCTTGGCCTCTTTAGGGTAGTGAGATAACTGACTTTGGTGCAGTCCGAGGTTGGTTGATACTCGATACTACACTCAGTTGAGGGTTGTTTTCTTGGAATATTTCGGTCGCCAGTTCAGTGGCTAAATCGAAACGATGAACACAGAAAACAATCCAATGATATTGGGACCCTTAGAACCCGGTTACTTCTGATAGGACAGGTTTTGAGCCCACCAACCTCAAGAGGGTAATACCTAGACCCCATGCTGGCCTAAACTCTAAGGGTTGTCTTGCGTGACTTGTGTGCCTTATCATGTTTGCTTTTGTGGATATTTGTGGTGTGTCCTTATCATGGCATCATAACATCATACAACATCATATGCATTGACTAACCGTTTCAGGGGTTCGAATCTTCATCTTTGTTCTTGTTTTGTAGGACATGGAAACTATCCGCAGAAAGACAGTTCAGATCAGTCTTGTAAGGATCCCTCCTCAGCTTAAGGAACTTATATCCAGGATTCCCGAGAGCTCTTCTTTCAGTGAGAGGCATGGAAGACTCATCAGCTTGGTCAACACCAACATTGAGGAAGATATGATAAAGGTCCTCTTCCAGTTCTTTGACCCTCTGCACCACTGCTTTACTTTCCTGGATTATCAACTGGTGCCTACATTGGAAGAGTTCTCCCGGCTTCTGAAGATCCCTATCCTTAGTCAACTACCCTACAACGGTACGGAAAGGGAACCCAAACTTGAAGAGATTGCTAAAGCATTACGCCTACAACCATCGGACATCAAGGGACATTGGGAAGTTAGAAGTGGTATCAAAGGGTTCTTGGCCAGGTTTCTTTTTGAGAAGGCCCAAGAATGTTGGAATTCCCTTGACTTACAAGCCTTTGAAGAAGTTGTGGCCCTCCTTGTCTATGGGTTGGTGTTGTTCCCGAATCCAGATCAGCTTATAGATATCAATGCTGTCAAGATCTTCATGTCCAGGAATCCTATACCCATGTTGCTTGGGGACATCCTTCACTCATGTTACACTCGAACCATGAGGAAAAGAGGTGTTCTTATGTGCTGCACTCCTCTCCTGGGAAGGTGGTTTATTTCGCACCTTCCACAATCAGTTTTGAAGAACGAGCAGGGTTTAAGCTGGTCATAACGATTGATGACTCTTACACATACGGATATACATTGGTGTTCTTGGTCCAGAGAGGATGCCACTATCATTGATCATTGCGGGGAGTTTCCTAATGTTCCTTTACTTGGAACCAGAGGAGGTATTACCTACAACCCATGCTTGGCCTTGAGACAGTTTGGTTATGCTCGGAGGGATGGCCCTCTTGACATGTTAATTCCTGACATAGTTTTTGACTTCGACAACGATGCACAAGGACTTCTCCAGAGATTTATCAGAGCTTGGAGGATGCCCAGCAAGGTAGACAGCAAGACACTGGGGCACAGGAACTCCATCCCGTTGGAGCCTTATCTCAAGTGGGTACGAGCCCGCTCCCAGAAGTTAGTGATGCCATATCCTCACGTTCTCCCTGTGATCAAAGAGCCAGTCTTGGAAGGAGAGGTGTCCCACACCATTCAACATCCTGACATGCCTACATCCTGGGAAGAAATGCAGAAGAGCTGGATCCAGCTTAAGGAAAAATGGAATTCTCTTGAAGCCAGTCTACATGCTAGTGAGAAGAAGGTCTTGGAGCTCACCCGCCTACTGCACGAGGAAAAGACTCTCAACACTTACATATCTCCAAAGAGGATGCGCAGTGTCTTTTGGGATTGATTTACTTTGTAATGTTTGCCCATGAGGCCTTGATGTACTGAATAATGATTTCTTGTCTACAACAAATTTGAACTTTCGAACCCTTGAATGCATTGCATAAACAACATATCTTGCATCATGTGCATAACAAGTACTCTTCTTTTCAGGTTGCTTAATGTTCTTCGCTGTTTATTTCAGCAATCTCATCATGAATCCTGAATCATCTACTGAGCAATCCATCAAGGCCCTTCAGGCTCAGAACGCCCAGTTCCAAGAGCTGATTATGAGTTTAGCTCAAGGACAAGAGGAATTGAAGGCTCTGCTGGTAAAAAAGAAGAAGAAGAAGAGAACTGTACTATTCAACACTGGCCGGAGGTTTGGCAACACACTGCAGAATGAGGTTGATCAAGCTGGTTCTTCTGTAGGGAAAGGCAATCCCCAAGGGGGATGGGTTCCTAGCCCTGTGGTCTCTGACAACGAGACTGATTTCAATGAGGAGCAGTATCCTCCAGATGAAGACAAGTACAAGCAGTTAGAGGATCGTCTGAATGCCATGGAAATTCAACAAGTGCCTGGGTTGGATTTCGGAGACTTGGGTCTATCTTCTAGTGTGGTGATCCCACATAAGTTCAAAGCACCATCTTTCGCAAAGTATGACGGGGCGTCCTGCCCTAAGCTATATCTCAAATCTTATGTGCGGAAGATCCAGCCGTATACTGTGGACAAGAACTTATGGATCCATTTCTTCCAGGAGAGTCTTTCAGGGACTCATCTCGAATGGTTCTATCAGCTGGATGGAACCAAGGTTCGTAACTGGGAGGACTTGGCTACTGCTTTTTATAAGCAGTATAGTATAATGCCGACCTCGCTCCTACACGTACCCAACTCCAGGGTATGTCGCTAGGATCGGGAGAAGGTTTTAAAGAGTATGCGCAAAAGTGGAGGGACCTGGCTGGCAGGGTGCAGCCACCGTTAGCCGACCGTGAACTCGTAGACATGTTCTTGGGGACCCTATCCGGGCCATTCTTCAATCATCTTGTTGGTAATTCATCTGCAGGGTTCACAGACCTCATTCTGACTGGGGAAAGGATAGAAGCTGGTATGAAATCAGGGAAGATACAGAAAGGTGCGTCCTCAAGTTCTGAGAAGAAGCCTTTCAAAAAGCAGGCCAGTGCTGTGTATGGGCCTAGAAGGCAAAATAAACCAGAACACCGCCAAGCTGTCAACGCGGTGGTAATTGCAAAGCCTGCTGCCGCTCCTCGGCAACCTAACCAACCAAGGGGTGAGAGACCCAGAAGAGAATATACTCGGCTTAGTATGACCTTGTCGCAGATCTTGCCGCAGCTGTTATCAACCAACTTGGTAACCGTCAGAGAAGCTCCGAAGGTGGTAAACACAACCTCTCCGAAGTATAATCCCAATGCCCGCTGTGCTTATCACTCCGATAGCCCGGGGCATTCTACTGATGATTGCTGGGCCCTAAGAAATAAGGTCCAGGACCTTATCGATGCCAAGGAAATACAGTTTGAGGCGCCCGAGAGGCCCAACATTGTGACCGCTCCTATGCCCCAGCATGGAGTAAATGCTATTGAGGAAGACTTGTATGCAGTTTCCGTGGATGATGTTGCTACCCCTCTATTGACTGTTAAGAGGAACCTGTTACTGGCCGTTTTATTTCTGGGTTGTAGCAAAGGTTGCCTTCTGTGTGCCGTTTCTCCTGCTGGTTGTCCGTTGCTGAAGTCAGGCGTCCAAAACCTGATGGATAGCAAAGAAATCTTGTTCAAAAAGACCGTTGTTCCTACTGAAGAAGTATCTGTTGTCACCATCTTCAACAATCCTACCAAGGCTCCCCCGAGGAAGCCAGTCAAAATCATGTCCGTTGCACCTATTATCATTACTGTTCCGGGGCCCCTCCCCTATAAATCTGATAAGGCTGTCCCATGGCACTATGGGGAAAATGTGTATGTACTTGGAGTGAAGCAGGAGTTCAGTGCTAGTACCGGTATCGGTAACATCACCGGTCCCGCTAAAGTTACTCGCAGTGGCAGACTCTTCTCGCCTGACATTGCGCCACCAGTTATCCGAAGACCTCTTATCATCACGCCTACCAGTGCGCCTGTTTCCCATTCTGATCAAGTTTCTACCCCTGCTGCCGAGTCATCTGACACTCGAGGCAAAGGGATTGATGATGTGCCTGCCCAGATGGAGGCACCGAAGACTGTTAATGTTGAAGCCTCCCAGCAAGAGATGGAGGAAATTCTCAAGATTATTAAGAAGAGCAATTTCAACATCGTTGAACAGCTGGGGCACACCCCCTCTAAGATCTCCATGCTATCATTATTATTGTGCTCAGAGGCCCACGCCAAGGCCCTGATTTCATTTCTGAAGACGGCTCATGTGCCACAAGAGACGTCCGCTGATCAATTCACTGACTGTGTGGCCAATTTGACCGCTGACAATGGTTTGGGTTTCTCGGATGCAGATCTTACCGCTAAGGGAAAGAACCACAATGATGCCTTGCATGTCTCCATAGAATGCAGGGGCACTACTATTGCACACATGTTGGTAGATACCGGTTCTTCATTAAACGTACTGCCCAAGAAGGCCTTAGACAGGTTGGATTGTGAGGGTTTGGAGTTGAAGCCTAGTGTTGTACCCCAAAATTTGCCCTCCCATATTCTTCAAGAAATTGCCAAGTCAAGCTTCAAATCTCCCCAAGGATTGCACAATGCAAGGACCTCCTAAGCAAGCAAAATTAGGGTTTTGGTTCTGATCAAGAAAATGAAGTTTCAAAGGGGCCAATCAAGTCTCACATGCCTACAAATATGGTCAAGCATCCTCATATCAAGTTTCAAGACTTTCAGCACAAAATTGCACAGTCAAAAACCCTAATTGCACTACAGTCAACTGTAGGGGTAAAATGGTCATTTGGCAGTCAAAAGTCAAACTTTTGGTCAACATCTTATTTTACAAACATCATTTGATCAATGCTTGATCATGATTCCTCAAAGCATGGCTCAAAAAGTCTCAAGATGCAAAAGTTTCTATTTTTGGACAGTTGAAAAGTCAACTGTAACTTGACCAAGGCATAACTTTTTCATGGTCCATCAGAAAAATTCCATCCAATGCTCATCTTTAAGGGGAAGACATTTCCTACAACTCATCTTCACATTCCAAGTCCAAGAAATGCTCTCACAAAAAGTTATCAATTTCAACATTATAGGTCATTTTCAAAAGTCAACAAAAAGGGACTTTAAGTCAAAGACCATAACTTGAGATTGGTAAATCAAAATGACATGGGACCAAAGACATTGGTTAGAGGACTTCAAGACCTTTCCAAAATGTCTAAGAACATGTTCATAGCTTCAAAATTGAGCAAGATATGCATTGGAGAAGTTGGGAAATTTTTGTGAAATGGCCAAAATCATTTATCCTTGAAATTTCATTTTTGACAAAAGGGGCCCACTTTTTCCATTTGAATCAGCTTGGCCATGCTTCCCACGTGTCCCACATTTTATTTCAAAATTTAAAATTAATTTTTTTCATTTTTATTTGATTTTATTGGATTTAATTCATTTTAAATCCTTTAAAATCAAATAAAAATAAAAAAGGTTAATTAAAGGGAATATTGTGTATTGAATAACTTTGAACCACCATTATGCACATCCCAAATTTGTACCAAGGCCTAATCAAGCAAGAATTCAAATTTTGGTGCAAAGATGGAAAGTTTGTTAATGGAGGTTATGGCAAAATCTCAAACATAAGTGCAAGGGTTAAAGGTGCATTATATTGTTTTGATTCTCATTCAAGGATACATATGCAAGCTTTCCCAATACATTACAAGAGGTAGAGACACCAAAAACGAAAAAAACAAGATTCAAAAAATTGGAAGAAAAGTGAAAACTGTTTTCAACCTTCCAGTGCAATTCAAGCATCTCTCAAACGGCCAAACCAATTCCAAAAAATTCAAAAGAAATTCGATCACAAATCCACATTCTAATACATCTTTTTCCGATTTCTAAATTTTTGATTTACCCTTTTTCACCAATTTCTCCAATAGTCTTGTACCTAGAAAAGGCTGAATTTTCACCACAGTTTCTATTCACTGTATAATTCTCATTCATTACACATATCCCTTCAATATAACCTTCAAACCTTGACATATGCAACTTGTATCTTTTCTTGAAAATCATTACCCTTTTAATAACACATTACATAGATTCATTTAACAATTTGTACGAAGTTTTTTTTCCAGGAAATATGGAAGACAAGAGCAAATCAGATCCGCCGCAAAATTCAAAAATTCACAAGAATTGCTGTTTCATTTTGCAGAAAGAATAGGAAAGAAGAAAAAAAACTCCTCGAGAGACCGAGTCACTCACAGCAGCACCGCGACCATACAACAGCCTTCTCAACAGCCACCGGCAACCTCTCCATCGATGCTGAGAATTGGACACCCTCTGAATGCACCCTCACAATTCCAGATATACCTCCAGTTTGGGTCAACCACCCCCCCATGTTTGCATTTTTCTCTCTTTTTGTTCTTTCTTTTACTTATTTTAATTATGTTAATTATTTTCTTTTAATTCACCCAATTAATTTTAATGATATAAAAATACAAAAATCAGAAAGTCAAAAATAAAATATTTTCATTATTTAATTCACTAAATGTTTTATTTTGTAAATAAACCTAATAATCAATTTAGTTTTTATTTTAAGTTTTTAACTTTAATGATTTTTCTTAGATAATTAAAAAAATATAAAAAAACAAGTCTTTTAGCATTTTTTATTCTTTTTCTTAATAAATAATCTTTTTTTTCTTATCACTATTAATTATTAATTAGTTTTGTAAATAACTTATAATTAAATAATTAGTAAATTAGGTCAAACTCGGATTTATTTCTTTAATAATTAAAAATGTTTAGAATTAGGGTTTTAATTCTAATTAATTCTCTTCAATTTCATAAATCCAAAAACATAAAAAATAAGTTCTTTTCCTCATTTAATAATTAAATCAATTTTCAATTCCAATTTAATTACTTTAAAGGGTCCAACGCCCTCGCACTTTCGAATATAATTTCTCTTCGCGCATTTATTTTTATTTCTTTTATGAATGTAATGTATTTGCCCCAAAGCCTTGTAATAGATAATTAGGATATTTACTTTCCGCATTTTATTTATTCAAATTGGGTCTTGGTTTAATTTGGCGATGTAGACCCGCGCCTTGTAATAGCGTAGGACCTTTATTTTCCGCATTTTAATTCTCGCACCTTTTAACTATTAATAATCACATGAAAGAATGAATGCCCAAATAAAATCGAAGCGTAGCTCACTGAATGCATGACAAGACAAATAATAACTGAAAATGACACACAAATCACACACCACTCCTAGGGTACGCCTCACTGTTGCCTTGCCCCTCGAAAGGTGGTCATCAAGTATAGGACGTCTTAGTGAGTCCTTATGTTCCATTGATCTAGTTGCCTCGAATAAGTTGCCTCGGAACGGTCGCCTCAGAATAAAAGATCAATGGCATAAGGGTAGCTTCTAAGGTATCCTATTGTTGCTCTGGTGATCACCCTGTTGCCTTGCCCCTCGAAACGTGGTCGTTGAGTACAGGACGTCTTAATGAGTCCTTATGTTCCATTGATCTGGTTGCCTCGAAACAGTTGCCTCAGAATATAAAAAGATCAATGGCATAAGGGTAGCTTCTAAGGTATCTTACTATTGCCCGGTGACCACACTGTCCCTAAACCTCGAATTGACCCGAACACCTCCAACGGTGGTGCTACCTACCTCCCAATGGTGGGATGGCACTACCTAAAGGACAATTACACAGCTTAATTCCTTAGGGTAGGTAGATGACTCATGGATACTTGCTCTTTTAAAAAACAAATCAAAATACTTTTCACACCTTACACTTTTCAAAAAAACTTTCAAAACAAACTTTTCAAACACTCTTGAGGACTGATACAAGAGTCGATCTGAAACTTTCAAGGAAACTTTTTTTTTTCAAACCCACTCACACTTGAAAAGCAAACAAACATTTTGAAAACACAATGAGCAAGTATCTAAGAGCCCATGGATAACCATGGATAGAAAGGGTGCTAACACCTTCCCTTTCTATAATCTACCTCCCGAACCGAGAACCAATCTCATAAGGAATTTTTCTGTGCTTTTGTCCTTTCCATGTTGGAGAAAATAAAAGACGGTGGCGACTCTTGCTTACCGCGACATTTCGCGAAACCAGCTTTAAACAGTCAGTTCCAGATCCACCGATCACACCTAGTAACATCATTGTCCGAGCCTTTGACGGGTCGAAGAGGATGGTTCATGGTGAAGTAGATATTCCGATCCGGGTTGGTTCCCAAGTCTTTGATTCAATGTTCTATGTGATGGACATTTGTCCACCCTATTCTTGTTTGCTGAGTCGACCTTGGATTCACAAGGCTGGGGCTGTGACCTCCACTCTACACCAAAAGCTCAAATACCCTGTCAGAGGGAAGATTGTCACTGTGCAGGGAGAGGAAGAGTACATGGTTAGTCATCTGAACTCGTTCCGGTATATAGAGATGGACGAGGAGTTTATTGAAACCCCTTTCAACATTTTGAAGAGGTACCTCCAACATTAGCATCAGCAGAGACAGTGATTGAAGAAGACTTTCCTTTGAAGATGGCTTCCTTGAAGGATGCCCGGGCTGTAATTGAGAAAGGTGAATGTGCTAACTGGGGCAGGCTCCCTGATTTTACTCCTAAGACTGACAAGTTTGGGCTGGGTTTTACTGCAGAGGCTCAGAAGGCTGTACGCAAAGCAAGGATCGGAAGACCTCCCGTGTTCATCACCAACCCGAGAGTGAATGCTATTGAAAGCAATGCGGAGGAATCAGAGTTTGATAGCTGGATCTACCCGACGACCGACGGTGGACTGAACAATTGGACTGCAAAAGACTACATACCTGTTACTTTTGTTACTCAGTAATGAATTCCTTTGTTTCTTAAAATTGTAATGAACAATAAATTGAAACTTTATGGCCCGGTGTCTTACCCGGGGCACCGTTGGCTTCATTTGTGAGGGCTTATTACTTGTCATTTCCATATATCATGAATAAAGACATTGGACGTTTTTCGCATTTCAAATCTTGTGCTCCCTTTCTTTCTTTCTTTATATATTGAAAAACAGCTATATTTACACACACTCACTCATACAGGTTTCAATCCACTCTGGATCTCACTGATAACGACTCTGCTACTGCCAGTTATGACTTCGAAAATCCGATCAACTTAGCCGAAGACGAAGGTGAAGATGATTGCGAAGTGCCTAGTGAGCTTGCAAGACTGTTACTCCAGGAAGAGAGGGCCATTCAGCCACATGAAGAGCCAGTGGAAACGGTAAATCTGGGTGCTGAGACAGACAGAAAGGAAGTTAAGATTGGTGCCAATCTAGAGCTCAGCGTGAAACAACGGTTGATTCAGATGTTGCATGATTACGTGGAAATCTTTGCCTGGTCTTACGAAGACATGCCTGGGTTGGATACCGACATTGTGGTCCATCACTTGCCTACCAAGGAAGAATGCCCTCCGGTTAAACAAAAGGTCCGCCGTATGCGTCCAGAGATGTCCGAGAAGATCAAAGCTGAGGTTATGAAACAGTTTGATGCCGGGTTTCTAGCAGTGACTTCTTACCCTCAGTGGGTTGCCAACGTGGTTCCAGTGCCGAAGAAAGATGGTACGATCCGAATGTGTGTTGACTACATGGATCTGAATAGGGCAAGCCCCAAGGATGACTTCCCTCTACCTCACATTGATGTTCTGATTGACAATACTGCTCAGCACAAGGTGTTCTCCTTCATGGACGGCTTTTCAGGTTATAATCAGATCAAGATGGCTCCTTAAGATATGGAAAAGACTACCTTTGTCACTTAGTGGGGCACCTTCTGCTACAAGGTCATTCCATTCGGGTTGAAAAACGCTGGGGCAACCTACCAACGTGCCATGGTCGCTTTATTTCATGACATGATCCATCATGAAATTGAAGTATATGTCGACGATATGATTGCAAGGTCCCAAACTGAGGAGGAACACCTTGACCATCTACAGAAGCTGTTTGACCGGTTGAAGTTGTACAAACTGAGGTTGAACCCAAACAAATGCACCTTTGGGGTAAGATCTGGAAAGTTGCTAGGCTTCGTCATGAGCGACAAGGGTATTCAAGTGGACCCTGCCAAGGTTAAAGCCATACAAGAGATGCCAGTTCCCAAGACAGAGAAAGAAGTCAGAGGCTTTCTAGGACGTCTGAATTATATTGCCCGATTCATCTTGCACCTAACTGCTACCTGTGAACCAATCTTCAAGCTGCTGAAGAAAGATCAGGTAGTACGCTGGAATGATGAATGCCAGGCCGCTTTCGACAGAATCAAAGAGTATATCCAAGAACCACCCATTCTTATGCCATCGGTTGAAGGGATACCTCTAATACTATACTTGACAGTACTTGACAGCTCAATGGGGTGTGTGCTGGGGCAGCATGACGAGTCTGGCCGAAAAGAGCATGCCATCTATTACCTTAGGAAAAAGTTTACCGACTGTGAGACCCGATACTCACTGCTCGAGAAAACTTGCTGCGCTTTGGTATGGGCTGCTCGCCGGCTGAGACAGTATATGCTGACTCACACTACTCTGTTGATCTCTAAGATGGATCCAATAAAGTACATATTCGAAAAGCCTGCTCTGTCTGGAAGAATAGCAAGATGGCAGATGATCTTGACAGAATACGACATCCAGTACACGACTCAGAAAGCAATTAAGGGAAGTGTATTGGCAGACCATTTGGCACACCAGGCAGTGGACGACTACCAGTCAATGAACTTTGAATTTCCTGACGAGAGCATCATGATAGTGACTGATTGTGAAGTACCTGGACCGGATGAAGGACCTGAGGAAGGATCCCGATGGTCTATGCACTTTGACAGAGCCTCCAACACTTTGGGTAACGGTATTGGCTCTGTGATCATATCCCCTCAAGGCTCTCATACTTCACTTACTGCCCGGCTATGTTTCAACTGCACCAACAACATGGCGGAGTATGAGGCGTGTATCATGGGTCTTCAAGCTGCGATTGACTTAAGGATCAAGTTTCTGAGTGTCTTCGGAGATTCTGCTCTCGTGATCAATCATATCAAAGGCGAGTGGGATACGAAACACCCAAACCTTATTCCTTACAAAGAGTGTGTGTTGACGTTGACCCCCCACTTCACGGAGATAACTTTTGAACACTTCCCAAGAGAGGAGAATCAGTTGGCGGACGCGCTGGCTACGATGTCTTCCATGTTCAAAGTCAAATGGGATAACGAGGCTCCCCGGATCATTATTTGGAAACTGGACGAACCTGCGTATTGCTGTGATCTTGAGGCTGAAGAGGTAACTGAAAAAACCTGGTATCATGAGGTGAAGAGGTACTTGGAAGCTCAAGAATACCCCGAGGGCGCATCCATCAATGACAAGAAGTTTCTGAGAAGGTTCGCGGCGAAGTTCTTCCTCAGCAACGACATTCTATACAAACGAAACCATGATTCAACCTTACTGCATTGTGTGGATAAGACCGAAGCAGAAAGGATCATGGCAGAGCTACATGAGGGTACCTTCGGAACACACTCCAGTGGACATACCATGGCTAAGAAAATCCTTCGGGCAGGATATTTCTGGTCCACAATGGAAGCTGATTGTTACCAACATTCTCGGACATGTCATAAGTGCCAGATATATGCTGATAAGGTGCACGTTCCTCCAGTCCCTCTGAACGTCTTGACTGCACCTTGGCCTTTTGCAATGTGGGGCATTGATATGATCGGCGAGATCAGACCTACGGCATCTAACGGGCATCGCTTCATCCTGGTAGCAATTGATTACTTTACAAAGTGGGTTGAAGCAGCTTCATACGCTACGGTAACCAAGAATGTCGTGGCACGGTTCATTCAACACAACCTGATCTGTCGATACGGCATCCCGGAAAGGATCATTACAGACAATGGTACCAATCTCAACAACAAGATGATCACTAAGCTCTGCGAGCAATTCAAAATACAGCACCACAACTCTTCTCCTTATCGGCCGAAGATGAATGGGGCAGTCGAAGCAGCTAATAAGAATATCAAAAAGATTGTGTAGAAGATGACAGTGACCTATAAATATTGGCACGAGATGTTACCGTTCGCTCTTCATGGGTACCGTACCTCAGCGAGAACGTCAACCAGGGCAACTCCCTTTTCCTTGGTCTATGGCATGGAGGCAGTCTTGCCGATCGAAGTTCAGATACCCTCTCTCCGGATAATGAAGGATGCAGGCTTGAGAGAAGATGACTGGATCCAGACTCGACTTGATCAGCTAAACCTAATTGACGAAAAGAGACTCACCGCTATTTGTCATGGTCAAACGTACCAAAAAAAGATGATCAGGGCATTTAACAAGAAAGTCAAACCACAAGAGTATCAAGTTGGGGACCTGGTAATCAAGCGCATCATTCTTCCTCAAAGTGATCCCAGGGGCAAATGGTCCCCTACGTACGAAGGGCCATTTGTGGTTAAACATGTGTTCTCAGGAGGAGCCATGATTCTAACCACCATGGATGGTGACGACCTTCCTCACCCCGCCAATGCAGACATAGTAAAAAGATACTACGCATGATAAAAGACCTGCTAGGTTGACATACCTAGGCAAAATAAGGGCTTCCCTGCGAACCAAAAGGGTTCGGGCAAAAATAAGGGATGAAATGAAAAAAATCTGTACACCCGGCAAGTCGAAAACCTGAAAAGGCGGCTTGGGCAAAAATGGGTATCCGGTGGACTGAAAACCCGAAAGGGCGGCCCAGGCAAAAGTTAGGGATTAAAGCGTAATACTATGTCTCATTGGATCACTTTGCATCCAGAATCCGGTATCAACATCAGGTTCAGACGACATCGATCAATCAACCTCATCTTCAACTAAGCAGCCAAGTGATGAGACGCTCGAAGATATAAAGGCAATAGCAGAGTTGGAACCCAGTGGGATTACTCTTTTCACATAGCTATTTTGTTTTCCTTTTTCACAAAATTGTATAAACTCTGTTGTTCGGCGGCGTTCTCTTACTAGGACGTCAGCCTCTTGTACATAAACGCCTATTTTACAGGCAAATTCATAATCAATACAAATTCACTTTTCAGCTAAATTGCCAATTATTCTCCTTTTTTCTGTTTTGTTTTGCGAAGAACGTCCCATGTTCAATTGTGATATATGCATTTGACGCTAATTGCTAACTCATAAATATTTGCATGTGAAACAAAGGACTAATTACAGGTGACATCAGAAACAGGGGCAGTAATGAGTTGTCTAAGTAATCTAATGGCTCTGTCCACCAAGGTACCAAGGTAAGTTCGGCTGAAGAATGTAACCAAGAATACTTAATTCCCCAGAGAATGAGCCAAGGTTCAACAATAATCTCCCCCAAGCAGAGTTGGTCTCCCGTAAGCCCTACAAGGCACAGTATCTCCAGCAAGTCAGCAATACTCTCCCCGAGCAGAGTTAGCCTACAATCAGCCTCAAGGAAGTGCGTATCTCCAGAAAATCTCAATATTCCCCAGCGGAGTATACAGACATTCCTAACAAGCATCCCCGGCAGTCTTAATCTAAGATTGATCCCCGGCGGTATACCAGACATCCAGTAGAGCCATTCCCCAGTACAGTCTCAAAAGTTTCCCCAGGAGAGTTCAATCAATCTCCCCAGTAGATTCAAGAAGCTTATCCCCAATAGATTCTGGAAGCTTACCACCTGCAGAGTACCAATGTATCTCTCCCCGACCATGTTCAAAGGTTATTTCCCCACCAGGATATAACTGGGTTATCCTCAGCTTAAAACCACAGAAAGATCGTCCTCGGAGAAGTCTTCCTATCCCCAGCGGAGTTCATCCTCCAACAGAGCTCAACAATGGTATCCCCAGCAGAGTTATCATCAACATCAGCAAAGTACATCTCTTCCCCACAGAGTTCATTCCCCGCAGAGTAATCTATTCGCCAAGTTTATTCTCCAACGGAGTCATCTTCTCCCACCAGTATTCTCGCAACCATCATCCTCAGCGGAGACGAAGAACCTTACTCTTCAACGTCAGCCCAGGAGTTAACTTCCCGACACCCGTCAAGGATTTATTTTCCTAGACAAAAATCCATAAACGTCACATCTTCATACATTATAGCATGCATATACGCATCATGAACATATAATCTCAGTCATCTCATGACATCACGCACTTCATATATCATGACATTGCATACAACTAACGTTTTGTCTTTTCAGGACAAAAGATCAATATAAAGATGATTACTATCAACTGTCGCAATTCCAGATTCGATTCCTGTATCCGGCCAGGGCATATCTGTGAGCGACTAATTCCAGACTCGATTCCTGTATCTTGCTAGGGCACGTCTGAAGAGTTTCAAGATCCGATTCCTGTATCTTGCCAGGGTGTATCTGTTGACGACTATTTTCCGGACTCGATTCCTGTATCCTGCCAGGGCACGTCTGAAGAGTTTGAAGATCCGATTCCTCTATCTTGCCAGGGTGTATCTGTTGACGACTATTTTCCGAACTCGATTCCTGTATCTTGCCAGGGCACGTCTGAAGAGTTCGAAGATCCGATTCTTGTATCTTGCCAGGGTGTATCTGTTGACGACTGATTCCAGACTCGATTCCTGTATCTTGCCAGGGCACGTCTGAAGAGTTTGAAGATCCGATTCCTGTATCTTGCCAGGGTGTATCTGTTGACGACTAATTCCAGACTCGATTCCTGTATCCTGCCAGGGCACGTCTGAAGAGTTTGAAGATCCGATTCCTATATCTTGCCAGGGTGTATCTGTTGACGACTAATTCCAGACTCGATTCCTGTATCTCGCCAGGGCACGTCTGAAGAGTTTGAAGATCCGATTCCTGTATCTTGCCAGGGTGTATCTGTTGACGACTATTCTCCGGACTCGATTCCTGTATCTTGCCAGGGCACGTCTGAAGAGTTTAAAGATTTGATACCTGTATCCAGCCAGGGCACATCTACATAAAGAGTTTGAAGATCAACTCCTCTAACAGGCCAGGTAATTATCTTTCTTTCTCAGGTACGCAAGTTCTCACTAAGGAATCTCTTACGCGATCGACACCTAGATGGCATCTATAAGCCCATCCACATACCAATAGTCTCCAAATGGCGTCCATAAGCCCATTCCCAACAAGATTCTATCACACCTCCAGATGGCATCTATAAGCCCATCCTCCTATCCATCATCTCTCCAAATGGCATCTGTAAGCCCATTCCCACCATCACACTGCTAACATGTGAGCGCAAATTTCTGGGCACTCTAGTGTTCAATCATCTTCCACCTTCGGATTACGAAAGGCACGCCAGCCAATCTATATCCTCAGGTCTAAGAAGATTGAACAGGGGGAACTGTTGTACCCCAAAATTTGCCCTCCCATATTCTTTAAGATTTGCCAAGATCAATCTCCAGATGATTCAAAATCTCTCAAGGGTTGCACAGTCCAATTGCCTCTTAACACAGTCAAAATTAGGGTTTTGATTCTTGCAAAGAAAATGAGGTTTCCAAGGGACCAATCAAGTCCCACATGCCCATATACATTGTCAAGCATCCATATGTCAAGTTTCAAGACTCACAACATCAAGTTGCACAGTCAAAAACCCTAATTGCTTCACAGTCAACTGCAGGGGCAAAATGGTCATTTGACAGTCAAAAGTCAAAATTTTTGGTCAACATCTTATTTTGAAGCCACAATCATCATTTGATCAATTCTTGATCATGATTCCACAAGCATGGCTCAAACAAGGCGCAAGATGCACAAGTTTCTATTTTTGGACAGCTGAAAAGTCAACTGCAAATTGACCAAGGCATAACTTCGTCATGGTTTATCAGAAAAATCCCATCCAAAGCTCATTTTGAAGGGGATGACATTTCCTACAACTCATCTTCACACTCCAAGTCCAAGAAATGCTCTCACAAAAAGTTATCAATTTCAACATTATAGGTCATTTTCAAAAGTCAACAAAAAGGCACTTTAAGTCAAAGACCATAACTTGAGATTGGTAAATCAAAATGACATGGGACCAAAGGCATTGGTTAGAGGACTTCAAGACCTTTCCAAAATGTCCAAGAACATGTTCATAGCTTCAAAATGGAGCAAGATATGCATTGGAGAAGTTGGGAAATTTTTGGGAATTTTGAAAAGTCAACTTTGCCTAAAACACTTCAAATTTGCTAATGGGCCTCAAATTCTTCCTTGAATCATTACCCAAATCCTATGCACGACCCATTGAGCTTAAAAGGATTTATTTTCTTATTTTTAATTAATTAATTGAATTTTTATTCTTATTAATTCATTTAATTAGATTTAATTATGAGAAAATATCAAATAATGCTTTTTCAAATTTTTTTGTGCAGCAAATACATTCCAAATATGCTAAAGATTTCGTGCATCAATCAACAAGACAAAATCTTCCATAATTGGCAAAGTTTCATTGAAAAAAAGATTGAAATTTCATGATTGAAAAATCAAATATTCAAATCATAAATTCATGGATCCATGGGCTCTTTCTTGACCTAATTTGCTTCACATACAAAGGCTGAGTGAAACCCTATTGATAGAGATACGAAAAAGCTGCTAAGGAGCCATAACGAATTTGCAACTTTTCCACAAAAACTTGAAAACTGAAATCACACTTGCAGGACAATTCAAGGCTTGAAATTGCTTCTAATACGTTACTGGACCTTCCAGGAATCGATTAGCATCAAGAACCAATCCAAACACGCAAAGAACTGAAGAACATAGGCCACACGGTGTGTCTTGTTTTTCAAAATTGCATAACATGATTCATGAGCTTTTAACCATTTTTCTTGTTTGATTTGCACTAATAATGATCTTCTGAAGCGATTGGTACAGTTTAATTGGACTAACACTGCTTGTATCAAAATCCACCATTGAAGGATATTAGGTTTTCAGAACATCCAAATTAGGGCTTTTCACATATGATAAAATTGGACCTCAAGACCAATATGGTTGAACTCATTGCAAGAAGCCTGATTCATTGAGATAATCGCGCCTTTTTTATATTAACTCCTCTCCTATTCGCTATTATTCACTGTTCCATTTAGTGGGGGTTTAAAACCCCCGCTACTTGTTTTCTATTTGCAGGAAGAACGAAGACGAAGCACGCGTGTCATCACGTTACTGGGAGATTCAAATATTAGCGCGTTTTTTTCTTTGTTTCAGCATAATTGCCTTTTTTCATATATTATAATTCTTTGTTATATTGTATACAAACAAACGCAAATGGCCTGGTGGTTGAGGACGTGTACTGCAAGCATTGGGACCTGGGTTCGATTCCCAGGTCCCCCCACATAATTCATAACTTTTGTTTTAGTGTCTTCTAGTGCATCGCTTCATTCAGTGGCCTACCATGAGCCTCATGCCTGTGCTTGCCAAGTGGCCAGGAGATCTCATCCAATGGTCAGAAAGTGAATCCCATGGTGCACTTCAGTCAACAACATGCACTCAAGCGTGGAAAGTCAAACAAGGCTTTGTCAATGGGCCTGAATTACTTCCAACAAACCTCCATTCTGGGCCTGATACCCCCATTGGTTTGCATTTTTTTATTTTATTTGATTTTCTTTTCTAATTCTTTTTAATGTTTTAATTGTTTTTCACCATAAAATAATTTTCATAATAAAAAAAATCAGAAACCAAAAAAATGTTTTATATTTAATTATTATTAATTTCACTATTAAAATATTTTTGTAAATAAATTTCAATAACTAACTTAGTTAATTTAGGTTTTAATTTTAATCTTTTTTCTTAATAAATAAAAAATATGTAGGATTAGGTTTTGATATTTTTACCTTTTTTCTTAATTAACTATTTTCCTCATTATTTATTATTATTATTAATTATTATTTTTTGTAAATAAATATGTAAATTAACTAATTAGTCTAAATTAGGTCAACTTTGACGTTTCATTAATAATCAAAAATAATTTAGAATTAGGGTTTCCTTTTAATTTTAATTTTCTTTATTTCATAAATACCAAAAATATAAAAAACACCTTCTTTTCTTTAATTAAATAATTAATTAGGTTTTAATTTAATTTAATTTCTCAAAAGGGCCCAACACCCTCGGACGTCCTGGTCTTAATTCTTTTTGCGCACTTTTTCTTATTGATTATTATGTAACTGTTCAAGGAATGTAATAGTAATTAGGTTTACTGTTTTTTTTACTTTCCGCATCTTTTATCAAAAACGGGTCTTTGTATTTTGGCGATGTATAGACCCGCGCCTTGTAATAGCGTAGCCTTTATTTTCCTGTATTTTACTTTCCGCACTCTTAAATTCTAAATTTCATGAAAGAATGTATGGTTAATTAAAAATAACTCGTAGCTCACAATGCCATGATAAAAGATAATTGTTAAACTGAAAACAACACACAAATACACACACCACTTCTAGGGTACGCCTCACCTGTTGCCTTCGAAACGTGGTCGTCAAGTATATGACGTTTTAGTAAGTCCTTATGTCCATGATCCAGTTGCCTCGAAATAGTTGCCTCGAATCAGTCGCCTCGGAATAGTTGCCTCGAAACAGTTGCCTCGGATTAAAAAAGGATCAAGGACATAAGGGTAGCTTCTAAGGTGTCCTAACTGTTGCTTAGGTGACCACACTGTCCCTAAACTCGAATTGACCCGAACACCTCCAACGGTGGTGCTACCTACCTCTCAATGGTGGGATGGCACTACCTTAAGGACATTTACACAGCCTAATTCCTTAGGGTAGGTAGATGACTCAGGGATACTTGCTCTCTAAAAGACAAAACAAAATCTTTTCACACCAACACTTACAAAAAGCTTTCAAAGCAAATTTTTCAAACACTCTTGAGGACAGATACAAGAGTCATTCAGAAATCTTTCAAAGAAACTTTTTTCAAACCCACTCACATTCTGAAAAGCAAACATTTTGAAAACATAAGAGCAAGTATCTAAGAGCCCATGGATAACCATGGATAGAAAGGGTGCTAACACCTTCCATTTCTATAAATCTACCTCCGGAACCGAGAAACAATCTCATAAGGAATTTTGCTGTGCTTTTGTCCTGTCCATGTTGGAGAAAATAAAAGACGGTGGCGACTCTTGCTTCCGCGACATTTCGCGAACCAGCGTGAAACAGTCAGTTCTAAATCCACCGATCACAGGGTCCCTCTTCAACTCAAAGAGCTTACATCCAGGATTCTCGAGAATTCTCCCTTTAGTGAAAGACATGGTAGACTCCTCAGCTTGGTCAACACCAACATTGAAGAAGACATGATGAAAGTTCTCTTCCAGTTCTTTGACCCCCTACACCACTATTTCACATTCCCTGATTATCAATTGGTGCCTACTTTGGAGGAATTTTCTCAACTCCTGAGAATTCCTATTCTTAGTCAACTACCCTACAACGGTACGGAAAAGGAACCAAAACTTGAAGATGTTGCTCAAGCATTACGCTTACAACCATCCGACATCAAGGGGCATTGGGAAACCAAAAGTGGTATCAAAGGATTCTTGGCGAAGTTTCTGTTTGAGAAGGCACGAGAATGCTGGAATTCTCTTGATCTACAAGCCTTTGAAGAGATTGTGGCACTCCTTATCTATGGGTTGGTTTTGTTCCCAAATCCTGATCAACTTATAGATGTGAATGCTGTCAAGATTTTCATATCCAGGAATCCCATACCTACATTACTTGGGGACATCCTCCACTCATTTTACACACGAACAATGAGGAAAAGAGGTGTTCTCATGTGCTGTACTCCTCTCCTAGAAAGGTGGTTTATTTCTCACCTTCCACAATCAGTTTTGAAGAATGAGCAGGGTTTAAGGTGGTCACAACGATTGATGACCCTCACACATTCTGATGTACATTGGTGTTCTCGGTCCAGAGAAAATGTCACCATCATCGATCGTTG
The DNA here is from genome assembly GCA_948472305.1 of Vicia faba. Taxonomy (NCBI): domain Eukaryota; kingdom Viridiplantae; phylum Streptophyta; class Magnoliopsida; order Fabales; family Fabaceae; genus Vicia; species Vicia faba. The sequence goes on along the minus strand of OX451737.1, from coordinate 1,120,850,271 downwards.
TGGAGAATTTCCTAATGTTCCATTACTTGGAATTAGGGGAGGCATTACCTACAACCCCTGTCTAGCTTTGAGACAATTTGGATATGCTCGGAGGGATGGCCCTCATGATATGCTGATTCCTGACCTAGTTTTTGACTTTGACAACGATGCGCAAGGGCTTCGACAAAGGTTCATCAGAGCTTGGAGGATGCCTAATAAGGTGGATAGTAAGACACTGGGGCACAAGAATTCCATTCCCCTTGAGCCTTACCTCAAGTGGGTACGAACCCGCTCCCAGAATCTTATGATGTCGTATTCTCACATTCTCCCCTTGATCAAAGAGCCTGTTATGGAAGGAGAGGTTCCGTACGCCATCCTACATCCTGACATGCCAACATCATGGGAAGAAATGCAAAAGAGTTGGATCCAACTCAAGGAAGAGCGGAATACTTTTGAAGCCAGCTTCTATGCCAGTGAGAAGAAGGTTTTGGAGCTTACTCGCTGACTTCACGAGGAAGAGACCCTCAACACTTACATCGCTCCAAAGAGGATGCGCAATGTCTTTTTACATTAAGAATTTTGTAATGTTTCGCCCATGGGGCACTTATGTACTAACAAAATTTCTTCTTAGTATGACGTGTGTTCTTTTTGTCTGCAATAAATTTGAATTTTTGAACCCTTGAATGCATTACATAAATAGCATACCATTCATCATATGCATAACAGGTACCCTTTTACAGGTCTCTTATCTTCTTCACTGTTTATTTCAGCAAATATCATGTCTGCTGAAACTTCCACTGAGCAAGCTATCAAGGCCCTCCAGGCCCAGAATGCCCAATTTCAAGAGTTGGTCATGAGCCTAGGTAAGGGTCAGCAGGATCTGAAGACCCTGATCCTGAAAGAGAAGAAGAAAAAGAAGAAGAGGACCATCCTGTTCAACACCGGACGCAGACTTGGAAACGAGCTGCAAAATGAAATTGATCTGGACACCCCGTATGGAGAGAAAGACAGTCCACAAGAAAGGAGGGCTCCTAGCCCCATGGCCTCCGACAACGAGACGGACTATGATGAAGAACAGTATCCTCCTTCCGAGGATAAGTACAAACAGCTGGAGGACCGTTTGAACGCTATGGAAGTACAGAAAGTGTCCGGTCTGGACTTCAGAGATTTGGGTTTATCATTTGGGGTGGTGATTCCCCATAAGTTCAAGGCGCCTGCCTTTGCCAAGTATGGCGGAGCTTCCTGTCCAAAGTTGCACCTCCGATCATATGTGAGGAAGATCCAACCTTACACTACTGACAAGAACTTATGGATCCATTTCTTTCAAGACAGTCTCTCAGGGACTCAGCTTGAGTGGTTCTATCAGTTGGACGGAGCCAGTATCCGCAGTTGGGAGGATTTGGCTGCTGCTTTCTTTAGGCATTATCAGTATAATTCCGACCTCGCTCCTACGCGTACCCAACTCCAGGGTATGTCAATAGGGACGGGTGAGGGATTTAAAGAATATGCTCAAAAATGGAGAGACCTGGCCGGAAGGGTGCAACCACCTTTGGCTGATCGTGAACTGGTTGATATGTTTCTGGGGACCCTGTCTGGTCCATTATTTAATCATCTGATTAGAAACTCCTTAGTCGGGTTTACAAACCTCATCTTAACTGATGAGAGGATTGAAGCGGGTATTAAAGCTGGGAAGATACAGAAGGGTGCCTCATCGAGCACCGAGAAGAAACCATTCAAGAAAGAGTCCAGTGCCGTCTACAGTTTAAGAAGAAAGAGCAGACCTGAACACCGCCAAGCTGTCAATGCGGTTGTTATCTCAAAACCTGTCGGTGCTCCTCAGCATCATAACCAACGAAGAGACGAGAGACCTCAAAGGCAATTCACTCGTCTCAGCATGACCTTGTCTCAGATTCTGCCACAATTGCTGAAGACCAATCTGGTGACCCTAAAAGAAGCTCCAAAGAATCCAAATACAATGTCACCAAGGTATAACCCTAATGCCCGCTGCGCTTTTCACTCTGATAGCCCGGGGCATAATACAGACGATTGTTGGGTTTTGAAGAACAAGGTGCAGGACTTAATTGATGCAAAGGAGATTGAGTTCGAGGCGCACGAGAGGCCTAATGTTGTAACTGCTCCCATGCCCAGGCATGAAGTGAATGCTGTAGAGGAAGACTTGTTTGTAGTTTCTGTGGATGATGTTGTTACCCCTCTAATGACTATCAAGAAGAACCTGTTGCTAGCCGGTTTATTTCCGGGCTGTGGTGAAGGTTGCCCTATGTGTTCTGCTTTACCTACTGTTTGCCCATCTCTGAAGTCAGGTATCCAGAACCTGATGGATAGTAAAGAGATTCTTTTTGAGAAGACTGCTGTTCCACCCGTTCATTCTGAAGAAGTTTCTATTATTACCATTTTCGACAATTCTTCCAAGGCTCCCTCGAGGACGCCTGTTAGAATTACATCTGTTCCGAAGACCTCACCTATAATCATCACTGTTCTGGGGCCCATCCCCTATACATTTGACAAAGCTGTCCCTTGGCACTATGGGGCAGATGTTTATGTTCTTCGAGTTAAGCAAGAGTTCGATGCTGATACCGGCGTCAACAACATTACTGGGCCTGCTAAAGTCACCCGCAGTGGTAGACTTTTCTCACCTGATATTGCTCCGCCAGTTGTCCGAAGACCTGTTTGTTAAAACAAAGTTTGAATCTACTACCCTAAGTTAAAGTTTTGATGATAACAAAATGCAAGAATATATAAATTGTATGATTCATGTAAGACATATATGCTACCTAAAAATTATATTGTGTTTTACAGAAACTCTGATGAGTATCAGCATAAGAATATCATCATCAGCATCAGAAGATGAAATATCAACATCAGCATCAGAGGATGTTATATCAGATGCCAGAATCAGAAGATCAAAGCATGTGCTTACGCTGAAGCTTGATGAACAGATCTGCGCATAACAATCTAAACTCTGATCAAGACCACAACAATTCATCAGCACCTAGCAGCGTCAGAATAAGCCAAAGCCAGAACACGCTTAATTGGCAACGGTACTGTGCATTCAATATTCTTTATTATCAACGACATTATTCCAGACAAAGATCTTCTCAATATGGAAAGAATGTAATTGGCATTGAAACGAAATAACTGACTCCAACGTATCATTTCCAATGCTATATAAACAAGCAAGTGAGGAACGGATTGGCTAACGCTCTATAACTCTCTACACGCCTAAAGCGATTCATCTTCATCCTCATTCACAGTTTGCTAAAGCTCTCAAATTACTTACTCTATTGTTTTAGCATTCTCGTTCTCATAAGCTTAATTTGTGTAGTATCACAGTTGTGATAAACAGTTTTGTAGAAAACATTCAACACACTTAGATTTCATTTATCTGTAAGAAAGTATTTCCTTGAGAAACCGGTTTGTGGTTTTGACTCAAGAAGGCTTTAGCAGTTGTTAAAGCAGTTGTAATATTCAGTTGAATATAGTGGATTAAGACCTCGTTGGAGAGAGGCGAAATCACCTTGACGGGTGGACTGGAGTAGTTTGAGATCAAACGAACCAGGATAAAAATAACGTGTTGTCTGCATTTGATTTCAAGTTACACAATTCAACCCCCCTTCTTGTGTTTTTCATTTCTTCAATTGGCATTAGAGCACCTGGTTCTGAGCTAAAGCACTTAACTGTGTCAGTACAAGATCCAGCGTCAGAAAAACACAATGGCAGGAACATATCAACACAACAGCAATGACAACAATGAAGATAGAGACAGATTCAACGGCAAACCTCCAGTCTTCGATGGAGAGAATTTTGATTACTAGAAAGACAGAATCGAAAGCTTCTTTCTGGCACATGATGCTGATCTGTGGGACATGGTGACAGATGGTTACACGCACCCAATGAATGCAAGCGGTCAGAAGATTGACAGGAAAGCAATGTCTGATCAACAAAAGCGTGACTTCAAAAATCACCACAAGGCCAAAACCATTCTTCTCAGCGCCATCTCTTACGCTGAATATGAAAAGATATCTAACAGAGACACAGCAAAGAACATGTTTGACTCACTCAGAATGACGCATGAAGGCAACATTCAGGTCAAAGAAACTAAAGCTCTTGCGCTCATTCAGAAGTATGAGGCATTCAAAATGGAAGAAAGTGAATCCATTGAAACAATGTTCTCAAGATTCCAAATTCTGGTGGCTGGTCTCAAGGTTCTGGATAAAGGATACTCTACTGCTGATCATGTCAAAAATATCATCAGAAGCTTGCCAAAACAGTGGAGGCCAATGGTTACAGCGCTGAAGCTAGCTAAAGATCTCAACAAAATTTCTCTGGAGGAACTTATCAGCTCCCTCAGAAGTCACGAAATAGAGCTAGAAGCTGATGAACCTCAGAAGCAAGGTAAGCCTCTAGCATTAAAATCTAACAGAAAATCTGACTGTAAAGTTTTGCAGGCAGTTGAAGAAACATCTGATGGGTCGTCATCAGAAGAAGACGAACTTTCCCTCCTCTCCAGAAGAGTGGACCAACTATGGAAGCAGAGGCAAAGGAAGTTCAGGAATCCCAGAAGATCTGATTAGAATGAGTCCTCTTCCAGATACAGAAGGTCAGACTCTTCCTCTAGATACAGAAGATCTGAAGGCTCTTCAGGAAGCAGAAAGCCAAACACCAAGGACATCACTTGCTATGAATGCAACGAGCAAGGACACTATAAGAGTGACTGTTCAAAGCTTCAGAGGGAAAAGCCCAAAAAGAAGTTTGGAAGAGAAAAGAAGAAAAGTCTCATGGCTACATGGGATGACTCTGACTCGTCTGAAGCTGACTCAGAATCAGATGATGAGAGAGCAAACATAGCTCTCATGGACAACATATCAGAAGACAGTGAAGCTTCTGAATCAGACTCAGAATCAGACACCGAAGAGGTATTTCCTGACTTTGCAATTAATTTTACTAAGGCTGAACTTGCTGAAAGCCTTAACGAAATTCTGGAAAGGTCCCAGCAGATCAAAGTTAAATTCAGAAACCTGAAAAGGAATCTTGATTCTGACTCTGACAAAACTGAGAGTCTCAAATTGGAAAATTCTGAGTTGAAAAATAAAATTTCAAAATTAGAAAATGTTTTACAAAACTCTCAGAAGGAAACAATTTCTGAAACTCCCAGCAGCGCTGATGAGATCATCAAGGAGTATGATCATAGCTTTCAGAAGTACCTTGCTAAAAGCATAGATAGAAGCAAAATGGCTTCAATGATCTATGGAGTTAGCGGAAACGGCAGAAAGGGAATAAGATACCAAGGTAAGGTTCCTACACTAAAGAATGCCATGGATTTAACTATTAAACACACTCCTCTGAACTCACACTTTGTGTATGGTCACACACATGACATTAAATATACTAGTAGCAATTATTATGTGAAACCAAAATTCAACCAGAGTTTTGGTAAAGCTAACAAATCAGGAGCCAAGAAAATATGGGTACCTAAGGATAAAATAATACATGTTGCAGATATCTTTAGCAGAAAATCAGAAACACCAGTCATGGTACCTGGACTCTGGCTGCTCGCAACACATGACGGCAAGAAGGCATATGTTCCAAAGCCTGGAGGCCACGTAGGCTTTGGAGGCAATCAGAGGGGAAAGATCATTGGCTCTGGAACTGTAGGTAATGGAAATCTTCCCTCTATAAACAATGTTCTGTTAGTAGATGGATTAATGCATAATCTGTTATCCATAAGTCAATTAAGTGATAACAGTTATGATATAATCTTTAATCAAAAATCATGTAAAGCTGTTAGTCAGAAAGATGGGACTATCCTATTTAATGGAAAGAGGAAAAACAACATTTATAAAATCAAAATTTCTGAACTGAAAAGTCAGAATGTAAAGTGTCTTCTGTCTATTAACAACGAGCAATGGATCTGGCACAGAAGATTGGGGCATGTTAGTATGAGAAGAATATCTCAGATTAACAAACTCAATCTGGTCAGGAGACTTCCTAATCTGAAGTTCAATTCAGATGCTCTGTGTGAAGCATGTCAGAAAGGCAAGTTTGCAAAACCTTCTTTCAAATCTAAAAATGTTGTTTCTACCTCTAAGCCATTAGAACTTCTGCACATTGACTTATTTGGACCAGTTAAAACTGCTTCAGTCAGTGGCAAGAAGTATGGGTTAGTAATCGTAGATGACTATAGCAGATGGACATGGGTAAAGTTCTTAAGACACAAGGACGAGTCACACTCTGTGTTTGTCACCTTCTGTAACCAAGTTCAGAATGAAAAGGATCTTAGAATCGTTAAAGTCAGAAGTGATCATGGTGGAGAGTTTGAAAACAAAGATTTTGAGTCATTCTTTGATGACAAAGGCATTCTGCATGATTTCTCTTGTCCTAGAACTCCCCAGCAAAATGGAGTTGTAGAACGAAAGAACAGAACATTGCAAGAAATGGCCAGAACCATGATCAATGAGACAAACGTTGCTAAGATCTTCTGGGCAGAGGCAATAAACACAACGTGCTACATTCAGAATAGAATCTCCATAAGACCTATTCTGGAAAAGACTCCATATGAATTGTGGAAGAACAGAAAGACCAACATTTCATATTTTCATCCATTTGGATGTACTTGCTTTATGTTAAATACAAAAAATTATTTGAACAAGTTTGACTCTAAAGCACAGAAGTGTATTATGTTAGGATACTCTGAACGCTCAAGAGGGTACAAAGTATACAATACAGAAACACAGATTGTGGAAGAATCAATCAGTGTTCGTTTTGATGATAAGCTTGACTCTGAAAAGTCAAAGCAGAATGAAGTTTTTGCAGGTATGGAAGTTGAATTTACAGGTTCTGAAGACAAGCCATCAGAAGCTCTAAATAAAGACACTCCTTCAACATCAGAAAGAGGCACTGCTAGCAATCCAGCAACATCTGTTGACCAACCTCAGAAAAGACTACCCAGAAGAAACTATCTTAGGAAGAAAGGAAGATCCAATCAGAACAAGAGCCAACTTCAGAAACTCTGAAGAATCCCTCATGGGACTTGTTTCTCTGATTGAACCTTCCTCAATTGATGAAGCACTTCTGGACAACGACTGGATTCTAGCAATGCAAGAAGAGCTGAATCAATTCACCAGAAATGACGTATGGGATCTTGTTCCCAGACCAAAAGGATTCAACGTCATTGGAACAAAATGGGTGTTCAGAAACAAACTGAACGAACAAGGTGAAGTCATCAGAAACAAGGCACGACTGGTAGCACAAGGTTATAGTCAGCAAGAGGGAATAGACTATACAGAAACCTTTGCTCCAGTCGCCAGGTTAGAATCTATCAGACTTTTAATTTCGTTTGCTGTTAATAAAGGCATCACTCTGTATCATATGGATGTTAAGAGTGCATTCTTAAATGGATATATAGAAGAAGAGGTTTATGTGCACCAACCCCCTGGTTTTGAAAGTACAAAAAATCCAGAATATGTTTTCAAACTAAAGAAGTCACTATATGGTCTGAAACAAGCTCCCAGAGCTTGGTATGAAAGACTAAGTAACTTTCTGTTAGAAAAAGAATTCACCAGAGGGAAGGTGGACACTACCTTATTCTGTAAGTCAGTTAAGAATGACATCTTAGTTTTTCAAATTTATGTTGACGATATTACTTTTGGATCTACTAATCCTTCTCTTGGAAGAAAATTTGCTAAGTGTATGCAGGCAGAATTTGAGATGAGCCTCATGGGAGAACTGAAATTCTTTCTGGGAATTCAGATCAATCAAAATCCAGAGGGAACTTACATTCATCAGAGCAAATATGTCAGAGAACTTCTGAAGAAATTTGATCTCTCAGAATGTAAGTCATCAAAGATTCCAATGCATCCCACGTGCATTCTGGAAAGAGAAGAGGTAAGCAAAAAGGTAGAACAGAAGGTCTACAGAGGTATGATTGGTTCTCTTCTTTATCTGACGGCTTCAAGGCCTGATATTTTATTCAGTGTATGTATTTGTGCAAGATTCCAATCAGATCCTAGAGAATATCACTTAACAGTTGTTAAGAGAATTTTCAAGTATCTGAAAGGTACTACTAATCTGGGTTTATTTTATAGAAAATCTAGTGATTACAGCTTAGTAGGTTACTACGATGCTGACTTTGCTGGAGACAGAGTAGAGCGTAAAAGTACTTCTGGAAGCTGCCAGTTTCTGGGAGAAAATCTGATCTCTTGGTCCAGCAAAAGGAAATCCACAATTGCACTATCAACAACAGAAGCTGAGTACATAGCAGCAGCAGGATGCAGCACACAAATGCTCTGGATGAAAAGTCAGCTTGAAGACTTCCAGATTTTTGAGAGTAACATCCCTATACTCTGACAATACTTCTGCCATTTGCTTAAGTAAAAATCCAATTTTGCATTCTAGGGCTAAGCATATAGAAATAAAACACCATTTCATTAGGGAGTATATTCAGAAAGGAATTTTGAACTTAAAATTTATTGATACAGACCATCAATGGGCTGATATCTTCACTAAACCACTTTCTGAAGATAGGTTCAACTTCATTCTGAAACATCTCAGCATGAAGCTCTGCCCAGAGTGAAAATGTTTTAAGTTTATATGTTAACCCTCAGAATTTGTTTTATTTTACTGTGAACTTCTGATCAATCTTCTTTCAGAAAGTTAGACATGCAGATTGTATCAGAGTCTATCCATAAAGATCTGAGCGTCTCATTTCAAGGATAGATGTGCTGTTCACCAAATCAAACAAGTGTCATCCAGTCATCAGCTAATCTTTGAAGCAGAACATGTGTGCATGCTTCTGAGAAGTCAAAACACTGATTGGATGCATTGAGACACATGTCACTGGTAACCGTTCCAAATATCTTTCTCAAATCCCGCAAAATCAGCCAACATTAAATGCGCATAATCATGAGTTAATTCTCTCTCTTAAAAATGTTTATGTTTTCAAAACACTTTTTGAAACTTATTTAAACACCATCACTCCATTCATTCACTTTTTACCGTCCCTTGCAATCATCTAAATATTTTCTACATTCTTACTTGTGTGTTCATCTTTTTCCAAAGAAACCCTTTTTCAAGTTTTTTTTCTCAAAAAAAAACTAGTGTGAACATGGGGTCCTCTAGCACTGTTTCTGCAGGTTCTCAGCAAGATGCTTCTTCTGATCAGTACCAAATTCCCTTCAGAACTCTACTCACACCGGTGAAGAACTTAGAAGTTCTGTCTGAACTGATCGTTGATTTCACCAGTTTGAAAGAAAATGGCTTCGATTTGACTGAAGAAATTAGGGCACAAGGATGGGAAAGGTACTTTGATAGGTTGGTGGGTCCAACATTCCATGTATTGGTCAAGGAATTATGGATACATGCGTCTTCATCAACACATCAGGTTACTTCATATGTCATGGGCAAGAAGATCGTGATTACTGAAGATCACATTGCTAGACTGATTGGATACAACGGTGGTGGCATCCGCTGTATTGACATGGCAGAAAGAGCTGGAAACACTGGCATAGTTGCTAGATAGATTTTCACGCATGGGGTTCCATCCAGCAAGATCAGAGATTTGATGGATCAGCATAGAATCTGGGCAAAGATCATCTTGGGATGCTTCAACCACAGGAAGCCCACAAGCTCTCCTGACTACATCAACATAGATCAGCAATTTATGCTCTATTTTATTGCAAAGAAGACCAAGATCAACCTTGCTCATCTTCTGTTCAATCATCTAAAGACCAGCGTCAAGGAGACGAGAGAAGAAGAAAATACTAAAAGGGATTGGATACCCTTCGGAAGATTAATATCAGATATTCTAACTGAGAATAGGCTGATAGAACACCTGACAGAGGCACAGGAAATAAGCTCTCTGGAACCAGCTGTTGGCAAGCAGCTGAACGCCAAGAATATGAAGAAGATGAAACTGATAGAGAATATCAGAAAGGAGCCCAGCGTCACTCCTCTTGCTGACATCACCAGCAGAAGAGTCCCTCTGAGCGACTTTCCCATATTCTCTGAGATTGACTCTAAACCAGTCATTGTTCTCAGATACTTAGACGCGTGTAAAGCTGATGGCACAGATCCTGATCTGAACATCAAAGATCTGCACCAGCAAGCACCAGAGGTTACTTTGAAGAAGACTAAGAAGAGAAAGGCTGCTTCAGAAGGACCATCCCAGCAGACCCCAAAGAAGAGAGGTAATCTATCTGCTGTTAATGTTTTAAATTCATCTGCTGTTCCAACATTGATTCCAACCCCAGCTTCATATGAACTCCCAATTCCGATACCAACCATTGATGATACCGAACCAGAGTTTGACCCTTCTGAGTCACTAACTCTCAGGAGATCCCGCACCAAACCTCAAAATCCAAAACCCACAACATCAACAGAATCAGAACTTGATAAAATTCTTTCTGAAATTGATCAACGTTCTTTCGCTCCCCTCTCAGAAAATCAAAACACTCAACCAGAAACTGCCCATTCACCTCAACCAGAATATACACTCTCACCAATACCAGAAAATCCACAATCACCAGAACCAGAAACAACTCCACCTCCCTCTCCACAACCAGAACTTAATCCACCTTCACCTCAACCATCATCTCCACAACCTGAGTCTCAACACTCTGAAACTCCATCACCTGAACCTCAAACCCCTGAACCTCAATCACCTCAATCCTCTGAACCACAACCCTTGGAAATTCAAATGCCTTGTGGTACAACTGTAAATATACCCCAACTGCCATCCTCACCAGAAACTACCCCTCCTAATACTCCACACAGTCCAATAATCATTTTTGACTCTCCTACTCCCTCACCCAAACAAAATCCAGATGACCACAACAAGACCTTCATTGATCTAACAGTCCTTGACCGCCTTGCTGACCTTAAAAATAAAATCGCCATTCCCAAACCCAAACAACTAGATGTTGGTTCTAGCATCTTAAATTTTGAAACAGGCATGCCGAATTGGATTGCTTCTCTAAAGCAGGCTTGTCCAGGAATGATCGATCCTGCTGCGTCAGACCAACTCTGGACACAATTCAGAAAGTGGGTACGCGCTGAATCCTTTAAGCTGCAAGACATAAACTATGAACAGGCTCAACAGAACTTCAGCAAGCTGCTGAAAGAAGTTGAAGGTCCAGTCATGAGTCAGCTGTTGAAGGAGGAAGTGCTCTTTCTGGATAGTGAGCCATGGTCTGAAAAGCGTCCAGCTTCAACAGTTCAACCAACAGAAGATGTGTGTCAAGAAGAAGACTTTGCAGAAAGCTCTCAGAAGCTCCCTGACTCTGACATCTCTCAAGCTGCCTTGGACAGGCAGACTCTTGAAGAGCTGAAGCAAAATGATCTTCGTCTGCAAGAGAGAATGGATGAAAGTGATCAAAGGATGAAAGCAAGGATGGATGTTCAGGACAGCAAGATTGACTCAGTAGCCAGCATGGTGCATCAGCAGAAGGAAACCACTCATCAGATTAAGAACATGCTTGAGGCTCTGTTCACACGCCTTCCACCTGCCCCTTAGCTTTTTTCTCTTGATATTTTCATTGTTTTCTCTGCATATCATCTGTACTATTTTTTTGGCTCTGAACTGAATACAATCGTTTTTCTGCACTGATTCTCTTACTTCAATTATTTTTTACTTCCTCAATTATGTGCACTTTTTGATTGCTGACAAAAAGGGGGAGAAAGACTAATATTTTTCAATAACAGTTTACTGAGACAAAAGTCTCAAACATTATAACACTCTGATATACTTGAATGTTCTTGCTCTGCATAGCTTACAGGTACAAGAATCTGATGAACTCTAATACACTGAAGCTCTGATGTTCTGATGTTGAAAGAAAGTCAATAAAGATCTGATCCTAAAGAACTCATGGAATTAAAGGGAAGTAATAAATTCAGGGGGAGTATTTTCGATCTAAACTCTGATACCTCTTTATCCCTTATCTTCTTATCTTTTATAACTTCCTATTTAATTCTGATACAATTTATTATTTGGTTATCTCTGATACTTTTCTCGTTAATTTTCAATTGAAAAAAATCTAGTTTTTGTCATCATCAAAAAGGGGGAGATTGTTAAAACAAAGTTTGAATCTACTACCCTAAGTTAAAGTTTTGATGATAACAAAATGCAAGAATATATAAATTGTATGATTCATGTAAGACATATATGCTACCTAAAAATTATATTGTGTTTTACAGAAACTCTGATGAGTATCAGCATAAGAATATCATCATCAGCATCAGAAGATGAAATATCAACATCAGCATCAGAGGATGTTATATCAGATGCCAGAATCAGAAGATCAAAGCATGTGCTTACGCTGAATCTTGATGAACAGATCTGCGCGTAACAATCTAAACTCTGATCAAGACCACAACAATTCATCAGCACCTAGCAGCGTCAGAATAAGCCAAAGCCAGAACACGCTTAATTGGCAACGGTACTGTGCATTCAAGATTCTTTATTATCAACGACATTATTCCAGACAAAGATCTTCTCAATATGGAAAGAATGTAATTGGCATTGAAACGGAATAACTGACTCCAACGTATCATTTCCAATGCTATATAAACAAGGAAGTGAGGAACGGATTGGCTAACGCTCTACAACTCTCTACACGCCTAAAGCGATTCATCTTCATCCTCATTCACAATTTGCTAAAGCTCTCAAATTACTTACTCTATTGTTTTAGCATTCTCGTTCTCATAAGCTTAATTTGTGTAGTATCACAGTTGTGATAAACATTTTTGTAGAAAACATTCAACACACTTAGATTTCATTTATTTGTAAGAAAGTATTTCCTTGAGAAACCAGTTTGTGGTTTTGACTCAAGAAGGCTTTAGCAGTTGTTAAAGCAGTTGTAATATTCAGTTGAATATAGTGGATTAAGACCTCGTTGGAGAGAGGCGAAATCACCTTGACGGGTGGACTGGAGTAGTTTGAGATCAAACGAACCAGGATAAAAATAATGTGTTGTCTGCATTTGATTTCAAGTTACAAAATTCAACCCCCCTTCTTGTGTTTTTCACTTCTTCACTGTTGTCATTAAACCTCCAAGTGTACCTGCTGTTGTTCCTGATCAAATTCCTATCCTTCCCCCTGTCGCCGAGTCTTCTGACGCTCGGGGTAAAGGGATCGCCACTGATATGCCTGCCCAGACGGAGGCGCCAAAGACAATCACTGTTGAAGCTTCCAAACAGGAGATGGAAGAGATTCTGAACATTATTAAGAAGAGTGATTTTAATGTAGTTGAGCAACTGGAGCAAACCCCATCCAAGATTTCTATGTTATCACTACTGTTGTGTTTAGAGGCCCATGCCAAGGCTCTGATTACCTTCCTAAAGACGGCCCTCGTGCCACAAGAGACATCAGCTGATCAGTTTACCGATTGTGTGGCCAATTTAACTGCTGATAATGGTTTGGGTTTCTCCGACACTGATCTGACTACTAAAGGGAAGAACCATAATGATGCCCTGCATGTCTCCATTGAATACAGGGGCACTACTCTTGCACATGTGTTGGTTGACACTGGTTCCTCGTTGAACGTCTTGCCCAAGAAAGCTCTAGACAGGCTGGATTGCGAAGGTTTGGAACTAAAGCCGAGTAACATTATTGTCCGGGCCTTTGATGGGTCTAAAAGGATGGTGCACAGTGAGGTTGATATTCCAATCAAAGTTGGTTCTCAGGTCTTCAAGTCTACATTTTACGTGATGGACATTCGGCCGTCCTATTCTTGTTTGCTGGGTCGTCCATGGATCCACAAAGCTGGAGCCGTAACCTCAACGCTCCACCATAAGTTGAAGTACCCGGTCAGAGGAAAGATTGTAACAGTTCAAGGGGAGGAAGAGTACATGGTCAGCCACCTCAACTCGTTCCGGTACGTAGAGATGGATGGGGAGTTCATTGAAACCCCATTTCAACACTTTGAAGAGGTTCCTCAGACACTGGCGTCAGCTGAGACTGTGATGGAAGATTCTCCCATGAAGATGGCTTCCTTAAAGGATGCCCGGGCTGTTATTGAGAAGGGTGAGTATGCAAACTGGGGCCGACTTCCTGATTTCACTCAGAAGACTAACAAGTTCGGTTTGAGTTTCATTGCAGAAGCTCAGAGGACTGTTCGAAGTGCAAGGATTGGAAGACCTCATGTGTTCATCAGCAACTCGGGAATAAATGCCATCGAAGATGACGTGGAGGAGTCTGAATTCGACAGCTGGATCTATCCTACGACCAACGGTGGACCAAACAACTGGACAGCAAAGGATTTCATCCCTATTACTTTTATTACTCAGTAATGAGCTTTTTGTTTCGAATTTGTAATAGACAATGTTTTGAAACTTTATGGCCCGGTGTCTTACCCGGGGCACCGTGGCTTCATTTGTGAGGGCTTTTGTATGCCATTTTCATATATCATTAATGAAAGCATTGGAAGTTTTCGCATTTCAAATTTTTGTGCTCCTTGTCTTTCTTTATTACATATTGCAAAACAGCTATTTTACACACACTCACATATACAGGTCTCCATCCACTCTGGATCTCACTGGTAACGACTCTGCTACTGCCAGTTATGACTTTGAGAATCCAATCAATTTAGCCGAAGACAAAGGTGAAGATGATTGCGAAGTGCCTGGTGAGCTTGCAAGACTGCTACTCTAGGAAGAGAGGGCCATTCAGCCACATGAAGAGCTAGTAGAAACAGTGAATCTGGGTACTGAGACAGACAAAAAGGAAGTCAAGATCGGTGCAAATATGGAGCTTAGTGTAAAGCGGCGGTTGATTCAGATGTTGCATGACTACATGGAAATATTTGCCTGGTCTTACGGAGATATGCCTGGGTTAGATACCGACATTGTGGTTCATCGCCTGCCTACCAAGGAAGACTGTCCTCCGGTAAAACAGAGGGTTCGCCGTATGCGTCCAGAGATGTCTGAGAAAATCAAGGCCGAAGTTATGAAACAGTTTAGTGCCGGTTTCCTAGCAGTAACTTCTTACCCTCAGTGGGTCGCCAATGTGGTTCCAGTGCCGAAGAAGGATGGTAAGGTCCGAATGTGTGTTGACTACAGGGATTTGAATAGGGCAAGCCCTAAGGATGACTTCCCTCTACCTCACATTGATGTTCTGGTCGACAATACTGCTCAACACAAGGTATTCTCCTTTATGGACGGTTTCTCCGGCTATAATCAGATAAAAATGGCTCCCGAAGACATGGAGAAGACCACCTTTGTTACTCAGTGGGGCACCTTTTGTTACAAGGTCATGCTTTTTGGACTGAAGGATGCTGGGGGAACATATCAGCATACCATGGTTGCTTTATTTCATGACATGATCCATCATGAGATTGAAGTATACGTCGATGATATGATTGCGAGGTCCCAAACTGAGGAGGAACACCTTGACCATCTACAGAAACTGTTTGACAGGTTGAAGTTATACAAGCTGAGATTGAACCCAAACAAATGCACCTTCGGGGTACGGTCCGGTAAACTGCTGGGTTTCATCGTAAGCGACAAAGGTATTCAAATGGATCATGCCAAAGTGAAAGCCATACAATAGATGCCAGCTCCCAAGACAGAGAAGGAGGTCAGAGGTTTTCTAGGACGACTGAATTACATTGCCCGATTCATTTCACACCTAACTGCTACTTGTGAGCCAATTTTCAAACTACTGAAGAAAGATCAAGTGGTATGTTGGAACGATGAATGTCAGGCTGCTTTCGAAAGAATCAAAGAGTACCTCCAGGAGCCACCTATTCTTATGCCACCAGTGGAAGGGAGACCTCTAATCTTATACTTGACAGTACTTGACAACTCAATGGGGTGTGTGCTGGGGCAGCATGACGAGTCTGGCTGAAAAGAGCATGCTATTTATTACCTTAGCAAAAAGTTTACCGACTGTGAGACCCGATACTCACTGCTCGAGAAAACTTGATGTGCTTTGGCATGGGCTGCTCGCCGGCTGAGACAGTATATGTTGACTCACACTACTCTGTTGATTTCAAAGATGGATCCAATCAAGTATATCTTCAAAAAGCCTGCCTTGTCCGGAAGAATAGCAAGATGGCAGATGATCTTGGCTGAATATGACATCCAGTACACGACTCAGAAAGCAATCAAGGGAAGTGTATTGGCAGACCATTTGGAACATCAGGCAGTGGATGATTACCAGTCTATGAATTTTGAATTTCCAGACGAGAATATCATGTTGATAACTGATTGTGAACCACCTGGACCAGATGAAGGACCTGAGGAAGGATCCCGATGGTCTATGCACTTTGATGGAGCCTCAAACGCTTTAGGTAATGGCATTGGCGCTGTAATCATATCTCCTAAAGGCTCTCATACTCCGTTTACCTCCCGACTGTGTTTCAACTGCACCAACAACATGGCGGAGTATGAAGCATGCATTATGGGTCTTCGAGCAGCAATTGACCTAAGGATTAAGTTTCTGAGTGTCTTCGGAGATTTCGCTCTCGTGATCAGCCAGATCAAAGGCGAGTGGGATACGAAACACCCAAATCTTATTCCTTACAAGGAGTATGTATTGACGTTGCTTCCTCATTTCGAGGAGATAACCTTTGAACACTTCCCAAGAGAGGAGAATCAGTTGGCGGACGCGTTAGCTACGATGTCTTCTATGTTCAAAGTCAAATGGGACAACGAGGCTCCACAAATTATTATTTGGAAGTTGGATGAGCATGCACATTGCTGTGATCTTGAGACCGAAGAGGTAACAGAAAAGCCTTGGTATCATGAAGTGAAGAGGTACCTTGAAACTCAAGAATACCCCGAGGGTGCATCTGTTAATGACAAGAAGTTTCTAAGAAGGTTTGCGGCAAAGTTCTTCATCAGCAATGGCATTCTTTACAAACGTAACCATGATTCAACCCTACTGCGTTGCATGGATAAAATTGAAGCAGAAAGAATCATGGCAGAGCTGCATGAAGGTACTTTCGGAACTCATTCCAGTGGACATACCATGGCAAAGAAAATCCTTCGGGCAGGATACTACTGGTCCACAATGGAAGCCGACTGTTATCAGCATTCTTGGACATGTTACAAGTGCCAAGTCTATGCTGATAAGGTGCATGTTCCTCCAGTTCCTCTGAATGTTTTGACAACACCTTGGCCTTTTGCAATGTGGGGCATTGATATGATCGGCGAGATCAGACCTACAGCATCCAACGGGCATCGTTTCATCCTGGTAGCAATTGATTACTTTACGAAGTGGGTTGAAGCAGCTTCCTTTGCTACAGTAACCAAGAACGTCGTGGCACGGTTCATTCGGCACAACCTGATCTGCCGATACGGTGTACCAGAGAGGATCATTACGGACAATGGTACCAATCTTAATAATAAGATGATCACTGAGCTCTGCGAGCAATTCAAGATACAGCACCACAACTCTTCTCCCTACCGGCCGAAGATGAATGGGGCTGTCGAAGCAGCAAATAAAAACATTAAGAAGATTGTGCAGAAGATGACAGTTACATACAAAGACTGGCACGAGATGTTACCATTTGCTCTTCATGGGTACCGTACCTCGGCTCGGACGTCAACAGGGGCAACACCCTATTCCTTGGTTTATGGCATGGAGGCAGTCTTGCCCATTGAAGTTCAGATACCCTCTCTTCGGATCATGAAGGATGCAGGTTTGAGCAAAGACGACTGGATTCAGACCCGGCTTGATCAATTGAATCTAATCAATGAAAAGAGACTTACTGCTATTTGTCATGGTCAGACGTACCAAAAACGAATGATCAAGGCATTTAACAAGAAAGTCAGATGACAAGAGTATCAAGTCGGGGACCTAGTAATCAAGCGCATCATTCTACCTCAAGGTGATCCCAGGGGAAAGTGGACCCCTACTTACGAAGGGCCATTTGTAGTTAAGAACATCTTCTCAGGAGGAGCGATGATTCTAACCACCATGGATGGTGACGACCTTCCTCACCCTGTCAATACAGACATAGTAAAAAGATACTACGCATAATCAAAGACCCGCTAGGTTGACTGGCCTAGGAAAAAATAAGGGCTTCCCGGCGAACCAAAAGGGTTCGGGCAAAAATAAGGGATGAAAATAAAAAAAATCTGTACACCCGGCAAGTCGAAAACCTGAAAAGGCGGCTTGGGCAAAAATGGGTATCCCGGTGGACTGAAAACCCGAAAGGGCGGTCCAGGCAAAAGTTAGGGATTAAAGCGTAACACTATGTATCATTGGATCACCTCGCATCCGAACTTAGGTATCAACTATCAGGCTCGGACGACACCAGTCAATCAGATTCACCTTCAACTAAACAGTAAAGTGATGAGATGCTTGAAGATATAAAGGCAATAGCGGAGTCGGAACCCAGTGGGGCTATTCACATAACTGTCTTGTTTTCTTTTCACAAATTGTATAAATCCTATTTCTTCGGCGGCGTTCTCTTACTAGGACGTCAGCCTCTTGTACAAAACGCCTATTTACAGGCCAAACTTCAAAGTCAATACAAATTCATTTTCAAACAAATTTCAAATTGTTTTTCCTTTATCTGTTTTGTTTTGCAAAGAACGTCCAATGTTCATTTTTGATATATGCATTTGACATTAATTGCTGCTCATAAATATTTACATTCGAAACAAAGGACAATTTACGTGTGATATCAGAAGTAGGGGCAATAAGAATTGTCTGAGCGGTCTAGTTGCTCTGTCCACCAGGTACCAAGGTATATATTCAGCGGAAGAACATGGCTAAGATACCCTCACTCCCCGCAGGATAAGACAGTAAGGATAGCTCCCTCAGCTAAAACTTGCAACTACGAACGAGTCAGCAATACTCTCCCCAAGCAGAGTTGGTCTACCATCAGCCCTGAAAAGGTCGGGTATCCCTAGAAGGTCTTAACATTCCCCGACGGAGTATAAAGACATTCTCCAACAAGTGTAAGAGCATCCCCGGCAGTCTTAATATTCCTCAACAGAGTATAAGAATGTTTCCCGGAGGAATACAAGATACCCCCAGTGGAGCCATTTCCCCAGCGCAGTCTAAAAAAGCTTCCCCAACGGAGTTGAGTCATCTTACCCAGTAGATCCTGGAAGCTTGTCCCCTGCAGAATACAAATGCATCTCCTCAGCCAAATTCAGAAGGTTATCCTCACAAGAGTCTAATTGGGTTATCCTTAGCAAGTTGCAACGGAAAGATTCTCCCCAGCAAAGTTCTTTCTTTCCCCAAGCAGGACTTCTATCCTCAACAGGTTCAATATCACCAGCAATGATAATCTATCCCCAACAGAGCTTATCAATGGAATCCCCAACGGAGTTATCGTTAAAACCATCAGAAGAACATCTCTTCCCCACAGAGTATTTCCCAGAGTAATCTCTTCATCAGCTTATTCCCCAACGGAGTTCTCTTCCCCAAAGAGTATTTCCTAGAGTAATTTCTTCATCAGCTTATTCCCCAACGGAGTTCTCTTCTCCTACAGGTTTATTCTCACAACCATCTTCCTTCATCATCCCTAGCGGAACCGAAGAATTCAACTCTATTCGCCAGCAGCTCCGGGATTTATGTTCCCCAGCTAAAACATCACATTCCCATACATCATGAGACATGCATTACGCATCATACGAATAAAATCTCATTTATTTTGAGAACATCATTGCCTGATCCATATAATGCATTACATATGACTGACCTTTACCTTTCAGGAAAAATGCAGTTAAGTTCTCAGCTTAGTCGAAGATCTGACCAGTTCTTAAATCTCAATTGAATTATCATCGGTTGAATTTCAGATAAGGTTCTCAATCTCGATAGTTTCCTCCATCATAGTGTGGATAAGTTCTATAACCTCAGCGGTTTACTCCATTGAGCACGAGATAGTTCCTAGATCTCGATGAAGATGTTTCCCTACGTCATAGTGTGGACGAGTACTATAACCTCAACGGTATACTCCATTGAGCATGATTCAGTTCCTAGATCTTGATGTGTTCCTCCGTCATAGTGTGGACAAGTTCTATAACCTCAGCGGTTTACTCCATTGAGCAAGAGACAGTTCCTAGATCTTGATGAAGATGTTTCCCTACATCATATTGTGGACGAGTACTATAACCTCAATGGTATACTCCATTGAGCACGAGTCAGTTCCTAGATCTTGATGTGTTTCTCCGTCATAGTGTGGACAAGTTCTATAACCTCAGCGGTTTACTCCAGTGAGCACAAGACAGTTCCTAGATCTTGATGAAGATGTTTCCCTACGTCATAGTGTGGACGAGTACTATAACCTCAGCTGTTTACTCCATTGAGCACGAGTCAGTTCCTAGATCTTGATGTTTTCCTCCGTCATAGTGTGGACAAGTTCTATAACCTCAGCGGTTTACTCCATTGAGCACGAGACAATTCCTAGATCTTGATGAAGATGTTTCCCTACGTCATAGTGTGGACAAGTTCTATAACCTCAACGGTATACTCCATTGAGCACGAGACAGTTCCTAGATCTTGATGTGTTCCTCCGTCATAGTGTGGACAAGTTCTATAACCTCAACGGTATACTCCCGGTGGGAACGAGACATTTCCTAGATCTTGATGAAGATGTTTCCCCCCAATTGAATTATGGACAGATTCCTAAAACTCAGCTGAAGCATTCTCTCAGTTGGAGTATAGGCAGGTTCCTAAATCTCAACGAAGTTAGACTTCCCCAGTGGAATCTTCTACAACAATAGGTATGCAAGTTCTCGCTAAGGAATCTCTTATGCGATCGACACTCCTGCAGATGGCATCTGTACGCCCATCCTCCTACCAACAATCTCCAAATGGCATCTGTAAGCCCATTCCTGACATCACAATGCTGATACTACTCTATGCGAGTGAAAATTTCTGGGCACTCTAGTGTTCAATCATCTTCCACCTTCGGATCACGAAAGGTACGCAAGCCAATCTACATCCTCAGGTTTAAGAAGATTGAACAGGGGAAACTGTTGTACCCCAAGATTTGCCCTCTCAGGTTTCCCAAAGTCTTCCCCCTGCATGGTTGATCACAAACTCTTGCCTAAGGAAAAGGAAAATTTTTGAGTGGTGCTTTAAGGACATTTCAATTTGCATTCTGAAAGGCCCTTCGATTGGTGTTCTGAAGGAGCCTTTCAATTGGCATTCTGTCAAGCTCTTTCGATTGGCATTCTGGACAAGCGTTTCTATTTGCATTCTGAAAGACCTTTCGATTGGTATTCTGAAGGAGCCTTTCGATTGGCATTCTGGACAAACCTTTCGATTGGCATCCTGAAAGACCTTTCGATTGGTATTATGAAGAAGCCTTTCGATTGGCATTCTAGACAAGCCTTTCGATTGGCATTATGGACAGGTACTTCGACTGGCATTATAACAGTGTCCTTCGATTGGAATTCCAAAAAGGTCCATTCGAAGAAGCATTCAAAAGGTACATTCGAAGAAGCATTCAAAGGGTCCATTTGAAGAAGCTTTGGAAAGCATTCGAAGGAGGCCATCAGCCCGTTCGAAAGGGAGCATTCGAAGGCCAGTTACATGTCATTCAAAATTCAAAAAGGGACAGGATCCCATGTGTTTAGCAACCGTTACAAACTCTCATTCATGGCTTTCAAACACAGAATTAACGTTACAAATGCTCATTCATGGCTGTCAAACACATAATCAAGGTCATTTAAACCTTTGTCTTCCTGTCCCCTCCACCCCCTCTATATAAAGAAATCACAAAAGGTGAAGAACACACGAAAAAGATACAGAAAAATAGAGAACTTGGAGATACGTTGCCAGCACTTCCAGGAGGCCATACCCAATCCTTGCACAAGCCAAAGCTGCCACCCAGCGAACACCTCCACCCTCAGAACTGCAGATCGAAGCACCTCTGTTTGGTAAAAAAGGATCTAATCTCAAACTCATTTTTAATTTCATTTTGATTGCATATTCATATTATTACTGCTGTTTGTGAATGATTTAATGTGCTACATATAAGCTACAATGCAGAGATGAGATTGTGCCATTGCTTGGGAACAATCTGAGCCTTTCCTTCGAATCCCATGATAAAATAAACCCAGACCCAGATTCAGTAGGTGCGAATAGGGAGGAGATTCGAACCAGGGGGGTAAAATCCTCCCTGGACCTTTAACATATGTTTCATTTTGAAGGAACTACATCATCAGATTCCTGTTCAGAGTTTCGAAGCTCAGCAATTTAGCTTCGAACTGGACCCAGGACTTCTAGTTCGAAGAATGACATGTCCAGGTCGAAAACCCTCAGAGTGCAGCCCCTTCATGCACCTTCGATCCAGCTTCTTCACTGGGTCGAAAGACAGCCTGCACCTCTTTCGACCCAGACCTCCAGAATTATATTTTTTTCTTGTTTTTGCTGCCTGGCCCATTTGTACTTTATTTACTTTGTTTTTGTTTATTTCTTTTAGTTTTTTTAATCAACATAAAAATCATAAAAAATAAATAACTTAGAATTAGGATTTAATTTAGTTAATTATTTAACTTATTTTCTTCAATTTTAAAATCAATAGACTTAGGATTTATTTGAATTCAATCCTTTTCATAAACAAAAATGCAAAAATACTAGGTATGTTTTAGAGTTAATTTTAATCAGTATTTTTAATTAATTAAATTTGACTTAATTGAACATTTAGCATTTTCCCAAAAAATAAAATAAAACAACAAAAAGATCATATGCTTAGGATTTTTAAGATTCACGAGCGTTTATTTTTATTCCCCCAATTTTGGACATGTAAATAATCCCCCTCCCCGAAGCCTTGTAATAGCGTAGGATTTACAATTTCCGCACTTTAAATTCCTGTATATATATTAACTGCTTAGATGTATGCTAACTAGGATTGTATGACAAGATCTAAAAACAAATGGTAGAACACCTAAAAATACAAAGATGATATAAACTGAAAATTGACACACTTGCACATGCCACTCCTAGGGTACACCTCACTTGGTTGCCTCAAGTGTGGTCATTAAGTATATGATGTTTTAGAGGTCGTCCTTCTGTCCCAAGATCATAAGTTGCCTCGAAATGGTTGCCGCGATAAAAATGATCTAAGACATTAGGATTACCACTAAAGCGTCCTAATGTAGCTTTAGTGACCACAAGTCCTATAAATCGAATTGACCCGAAAACTCCAACGACGATGCTACCTACTCCTCAATAGTGGGATAGCATTGTCTAAAGGACTTTTGCACAGTTTAATTCCTTTTTGAGTAGGTAGATGTTCTTAAGTACTTTCTCTCTTTTAAACAAAACAAAACTTTTCGCACTTACACTCTCTTCAAAACAACAAACTCTTTTCAAAACCCACAATCACAAAGAAAAGCAAACTTTTGAAAACCTAGTGAGCAAGTACCTAAGAGCCCGTGGATAACCACGAATAGAAAGGGTGCTAATACCTTCCCTTTCTATAATCTACCTCCCGAACCCGAGAACAATCTCGAAAAGGAATTTTTCTGTGCTTTTGTCCTTTCCTTGTTGGATAAAATAAAAGACGGTGGCGACTCTTGCTTACCGCGACACTTTGCGAAAACAAACGCAAAACGGGAACCAGCATTAAAAAACAGTCAGTTCTCATTCCCATCGATCACAACTACCAATGTGTGCTTCTTTACCATAATTGAATTAAATAACTCCCCTATGCTTGCACTCAGATACAACATGTCCAGTCTTACCACAACGTAAACACCTCTTTACCACAGTAGTACACACATTACTCTATGCCCAGGTTTTCCACATTTGAAACAAACCACACCAGCAGGAGCATCTCTCCCACTAGTCCTCTGACCCTAAGTAGCTTTCTGTTTACCTTTACCCGCTGGGGTATCATAAGGCTTACCACGATTTTGTTGGTGCTTACCCCTCTTCTCACTGATAATATTGTAATGGACATTATTATCCTCTTCATAAGTCCTGCAACTATCAATCAGATCAGCAAAGACACGAATCTTCTAGTATCCAACTGCCTTCTTGATCTCCGGGCGCAACCCGTTCTCAAACTTGATGCACTTCGAAAACTCAGCATCTGCCTCACCGTAGTGCAGATAAAACTTAGCGAACTCAAAAAACTCTGCAACATACTCAACAACCGACATACTCTCTTGCTTCAACTCAAGGAACTTAATCTCCTTCTTACCACAAACATCTTCAGGAAAATACATCCTCAAAAATTCTCTACAGAACACAGCCCAAATAACATTTTCACCTGCAGCTTCCAATCTTTGATAAGTCTCTAGCCACCAGTCATCAGCCTCGACTGCTAGCATATGAGTACCATATCAAACCTTCTGCGCTGGAGTACAGTCCATCACACGGAAGATTCTTTCAATCTCTTTCAGCCAATCCAATGCCCCATCAGGATGATACTTTCCCTTGAAGGTAGGCAGATTCTCTCTCTGGAAAGCCGCCAAGCTACGAGATCCAGCATTCACGTCAACATTCGACTGATTCTCCATCCCATGTGACATTACTTCTAAAGCAGCAGCAAGTGAAGCATCATTCCTTCTAGCAATCTCAACTTATTTCTACAACATAAACAGATGTTAGAACTCAAATTAACAATACTCAATTATTAGACAACCTACGACTCGACAACTTGGTCGGATGGACCAACTTTGCTGTGATACCAACTTTGTAATACCCCAATTCTACCCGACAATTATAAATGTAAATCAGAGTTATAAAACATATGCAACTGAATCAGGATGCCACAAATTCAACTTAAAAACACATTGCATTCAACATGGATACATAATACTTTAAAACTTCGGATGAACCAACAACAAAATAAATTAATCTCTTAATTCAACAACTTGAACAACTACGCAGCAGAATCATAATAACATCTTTGTCCAACATTACAACAACTTCAAAATAACACATACTTAGCAACAATCAAATTGAAGTTCAACAACTGAAATAATCAATAACTAAAAGCAACAAGCGTTCATCCTCCCGAGTTTTACGTATCAGAGCAATGACACCGACTCAAACTACTGAAGGTAAACCACCTTCACTCTAGATTACCTACACGTTACCAACGTAAAGGCAACATTCAAACAGAAGGGGTGGGATATCTAACAATATAATAAAACGTATTATAAATAATATATTAGATCAGATCATATAATATCACCACTTCACATCTTATAAACAACAATAATCACAACGAAACATCAACAACATACAACATTACCGGGTCAACACACAACTTCCTTAAGCAATCATATACTACGACTCAATACTATGCAAATGCATATGGTACCATTGGATCAGAACTCCCATCTTAAAATAATTGCCAATAAATAGAGGCATTCAACAAGGCATAAGCCTTCATCTCAATATTCATCAATATAGACCATCTTAACAAGCATCAACTCCATCTTGATATGCAATGTATACGACACAATCATGAATATAATAACAACAACCATAACTTGCAACATCTTAACACAACATCATCATTGGCCAGAAGCCTATAACTTAATAGCTGCCAATTATTGGAGGCATCTCAACATCATCCATCAACATAATTCATCAATATAATTCATCAACATAATTCATCAACATAATTCATCAACATAATTTATCAACATAATTTATCAACATAATTCCACAACAACTCAGCCATAACAACAATACAACGACAGATCGACAATCCCTCAACATTGGCCATATGCCTACAACATGATATTGCCTATAATTAATTAATTATCTAATGCTTATCTCTAATTACCATACCTATACATATTATTATACTGTAATACTACACCATTATTATTATTAATCTTATTGTTATAAATAAAGCATTAATCTAAGATCGTCTTATACTCATCATACTTCACAAAATCATCATAGCGATTAACAAGGGAAGCTAAATCTATCCTAATTTAGGTACTAGGATTATTCTCCTTATCCTTAATTTTAATCCTTAAGAATGAAGTTCATTGCGTTAAATCTCCAACGCTTCAAACGGTACCCCAAACTGAGTCCGAAAACTCAAGTTACAGCCTTAGGAAACAAATCTGTCAAAAATTGGACTGCATGAGTCGACGCCTACTTCCTTGAGTCAACGCGTATTGGTTCTAGATTCCTGCATGAGTCGACGCGTAATCCTCTTGCCGACTCATACTGATTCTGCAACACTGCATGTATCGATGCATGATCCTATGTATCGACTCATCTTGAGTCTTAAATCCTGTATGTGTCGACGCATGGCCTTTGAGGTCGACTCAAACTGATCTGAGCTGAATATATTCTGCGATTTCACTGTGTTTCGACTGTGATTTCCCTACCTTAGTGAAGAAGTGAAAAAAACAAGAAGGGGGGGTTGAATTGTAAAACTTAAAATCAATGCAATGAACAAGATATTTTTATCCTGGTTCATTTGATCTCAAACTACTCCAGTCCACCCGTCAAGGTGATTTCGCCTCTCTCCAACGAGGTCTTAATTCACTATATTCAACTGAATATTACAAACTGCTTTAACAACTGCTAAAGCCTTCTTGATGTAAACCACAACCCGGTTTGTCAAGGAAACACTTTCTTACAAAGAAGATAAATCTAAGTGTGTGAATGTTTTCAACAAAACTGTATCACAACTGTGATGTATACACAACTTAAGCTTATGAAACTAGATTGCTAAACAATGATTGAGTAAGAAGATATGTAGAGTTTAGCAAACTGAGAGACGGAAGATTATGATTAGCTTTTAGGCGTGTAAAATGTTGGAGAGCATTAGCCAATTCAATCTTCATAGTCTTGTTTATATAGCACTGAGATTGTTGAACGTTGGAGCAATATTCTTGATTCAATGCTAATAACAAACTTTCCTTATCAAGCAGATCTTGTCTGGAATGAGGCCGTTGGTAATAATTTGCTTTCAATGCACAGTACCGTTACTTACTTAATGCATGCTCTGGCTTGGCTCATTCTGACTTTACTTAACTGCTGATGAACTGTTGTTTTTCTTTATCAGAGTGTTGAGCGCAGTTCTGTTCATCAAGCTTCAGCATACACGAGAGTTGATCTTCTGATTCTGGTATTCTGATATAGAAACTTCTGATGCTGATGTCAAGAACCAATATTTTGATGCTGATTAAGTGTGCTCTTGCTTATACCTATCAGAGTTTCTGCAAAGCAGAACGTAATATTTTTAGGTAGCGAATAGTTCAAACATGAATCATATAAATAATATATCTTTTCATTTTGTTATCATCAAAACTCAAACATAGGGTAGTAGATTCAAACTTTGTTCTAACAATCTCCCCCTTTTTGATGATGACAAAAACTAGATATTTTTAATTGAAAATAACGTGAAAAAGTATCAGAGGTAACTAAATGATAAGATGTATCAGAATAAGAAGTTATCAAAGATAAGGGATAAGAGTTGAGAGATACTCCCCCTGAATTTATTACTTCCCTTTTTGATTCCAAGAGTTCTTCAGGATCAGATCTTTTTGCCTTTCTTTGAACATCAGAGTATCAAAGTCTTTGACTATCAGAAGCTTTAGATCAGCATATCAGAGCAGAGCTTCAGATCAGGTTATCAGAGCTTTTCTTGTCAGAGCTTTGCTTTGGATCAGAGTATCAGAGCGGGTCAGAGTATCAGAGCTTTAGTCTTCAGAGTATCATGGAGCTTTCTTGTACCTGTAGACTTAAGCAAAACAGAAAACATATTCAAGTATATCAGAGTTAGAATGTTCGAGAATTTTTGTCTTAGTAATCTATTATTATCTATAATCATTCTTGTTCTCCCCCTTTTTGTCAGCAATCAGAAAGTGTAAGTGATGTGCTAAAACATTTAAGGCAGAAAAACTTGTTATATAAAAAGGTTCAGAATCAAACAAAATAGTACAACAGATAATCAAAGAAAACATGAAAATGATATGAATGAAAAACTAAGGTTGGGGAGGAAAGCGTATGAACAGGTTCTCCAGCATGGCTTTGATCTGATCAGCAGTCTCATTCTGCTTGTGTACCATGCTGACAACTGTGTCAATCTTGCTATCCTGCACATCCATTCTTTCTTTCATCTTCTGGTCGTTTTCATCCATCCTCTGCTGCAGACGCATGTCATTCAGCTTCAGCTCTTCCAGAGTCTGCCTGTCCAAGGCAGCTTGAGAAACATCAGAAACAGGGAGCTTCTGAGAGCTTTCTGCAACATCTTCTGCTTGACTTGCTTCAGCTTGAATAGTCTTGTCTTCTTCTGGTTTCACCTTTGAAGCTAGTTGTTTCTCAGACCATGGCTCACTATCCAGAGGGAGCACGTCTTCCTGTGGCAGCTGACTTTCAATTTCCTTCAGCAGCTTGCTGAAGTTCTGTTGTGCCTGCTCATAGTTGATATCCTGCAACTTGAGGGCTTCAGCACGTACCCAAATTCTGAATTGTGACCAGAGCTGGTCAGAGGCAGCTGGGTCAATCATTCCAGGACAGACTTGCTTCAGAGAAGCAATCCACTGCTGCAAACCTATTTCAAAATTCATAATACCAGAGCCAACATCTGGTTGTTTTGGTTTTGGAATGGCTATTTTATGTTTCAGATCAGCAAGACGGTCAAAGATTGTTAAGTCTATGAAGGTCCTGCTGGGGTTTTCGGTGGTTTGCTTGGGAGCTGTTTGTTTTGTAGATGGAGTGGGAGAGTTAGAAATAATGATTGGACTGTTTGGTGTTTTGGGAGTATTTGGTGGTGTAGATTCTGGTGAGGATGGAAGCTGGGCCATTGTGACGGTTGTTCCACATGGCAGCTGGATTGCCAGAGGTGATGGTTGAGGTGAATGAGGTTCAGAAGGTGGAGGAGTTGGAGTTTCAGAGTGATGAAACTCAGGTTGAGGTGATGGTGGATGAATTTCTGGTTGAGGAGAGGGAGAAGGAATTGCTGGTTATGGAGAAGTTGTTGGAATTTCTGGTTGTTCAGCAGATTGCTGTTGTTCTGGTTGTGGAGAAGGGACAATTTGGTTCAGAGTTTGGATTGATGGAGGAGTGATCAGAAGTGTGTTGATCAATGTCAGACAGCACTTTGTCTATTGCTGATGTTGTTGAGATTGTTGGTTTGGGATGTTTGGTTCTGGGTCTTCTGAGTTGTAATGCCTCAGAAGGTTCATCTTCTGGTTCAGTTTCATCTATTGTTGGGATGGGGATTGAGATTCTATGAGAGGTTGGAGGTGGAATTGATGCTGGAATAGTAGAAGAATTTAAAACAGAAGCAGCAGATAAATTACCTCTTTTCTTGGGTGTCTGCTGGGATGATCCTTCTGAAGGTGCCTTCCTTTTCTTCATCTTCTTCAGAGTTACTTCTGGTTGAGGTTTGTGCAGATCTTTGATCTTCAAATTGGGATCTGTACCATCAGCTTTGCACGCGTCCAGATATCTGAGAATTACCACCGGTTTGGATTCTATCTCAGAGAATAAAGGAAAGTCACTCAGTGGAACTCTTCTGCTGGTGATATCAGCAATAGGAGTAGCGCTGGGTTCCTTTTTGATATTCTCTATCAACTTCATTTTCTTCAAGTTCTTCGCGTTCAGAGGCTTCCCAACCGTTGGTTCAATGGTGCTTAACTCTTGAGCTTCTATCAGATGCTCTATCAGCCTATTCTCAGTCAGAATATATGATATCAACCTTCCAAAGGGTATCCAATCCCTCTTTGTTCTTTCTTCTTCCCTGGTTTCCTTCACGCTTGTTCTGAGGTGGTTAAACAGAAGATGAGCCAAGTTGATTTTTACCTTCTGATTGATAAAGTAGATCAGAAACTGCTGATCCACATTTATGTAATCAGGGGAACTAGTTGGCTTCCTATGGTTAAAACACCCCAGAATTATCTTCGCCCAAACTCTGTGATGATCCTTCAGATCTTTGATCTTGCTGCTGGGCACCCCATGGGTGAAAATCCTTCTTGCTATGACGCCCACGTCAGCTCATCTCTCAGCCATATCAATACAGCGGACGCCACCACCACTGTAACCGATTAACCTTGATATGTGATCCTCAGTGATCACAATCTTCTTCCCCATAATGTAGGAGGTGACTTGATGCGTTGAAGCCGTCGCATGAATCCAGAACTCCTTGACTAACATAGGGAATGTTGGTCCAACCAACCTGTCAAAATACCTTTCCCATTTCTGTGCCCTAACTTCTTCTGTTAAGTCAAAACCGTTTTCCTTCAGACTTCCAAAATCAATGATCAATTCAGATAACACTTCAAGATTCTTCACAGGAGTGAGGAGTGTTCTGAATGGCACTTGATACTGTTCAGATGATGCTTTCGTCTGAGAACCTGCAGAAGCACTGCTGGAGGTTGCCATGTTCACACTTAGGGATTTTTGAGAAAAACTGAGAAAAAGGTTTGAGAGAGATGAACACAAAAATGCAGAGAATGCTTGAGAAATAGTGAGAAACTGTAAAAGATTAGAATGAGAGGTTAACGTGTTTAAATAGGGTTCAAAATATTTTGAAATTGTAAACGTTTTTAAGAAAGAGAAATAAAATCATGATTACGTTTTAAACACATGATTACTTTCATTTAATGCTTGCTGATTTTGGGGGATTTGAGAAAGATACTTAAAAACGGTTACCAGACATGTGTCTCAATGCACCCAATCAGCGTTTTGCCTTCTCAGAAGCATGCACGCGTTCTGCTTCAGAGATTTGCTGATGATTGGATGACACTTGTTTGATGTAGTGATCAGCACGTCTGTCTTTGAGCTTAGACTCTCAGATCTTTAGACTTGCATCTGATACAATCTGCATGTTCTATCTTTCTGAAAAGAGATTGATCAGAAGTTCACAGTAAAACAAATACATTCTGAAGATAAATATATGGAATTAAAACATTTTCACTCTGGGCAGATTTTCATGCTGAGATGTTTCAGAATGAAATTGAACCTATCTTCAGAAAGGGGTTTAGTGAAGATATCAGCCCATTGATGGTCTGTATCTATAAATTTTAAATTCAAAATTCCTTTCTAAATGTAGTCCCTAATGAAATGATGTTTTATTTCTATATGCCTAGCTCTAGAATGTAAAATGGGATTCTTACTTAAGCAAATAGCAGAAGTATTATCAGAGTATAGGAATGTTACTCTCAAAAATCTGGAAGTCTTCAAGCTGACTTTTCATCCAGAGCATTTGTGTGCTACATCCTGCTGCTGCTATGTACTCATCTTCTGCTGTTGATAGCGCAATTGTTGATTGCCTTTTGCTGGACCAAGAGATCAGATTTTCTCCCAGAAACTGGCAGCTTCCAGAAGTACTTTTGCGCTCCACTCTGTCTCCAGCAAAGTCAGCATCGCAGTAGCCTACTAAACTGTAATCACTAGATTTTCTATAAAACAAACCCAGATTAGTAGTACCTTTCAGATACTTGAAAATTCGCTTAACAGCTGTTAAGTGAGATTCTCTAGGATCTGATTGGAATCTAGCACAAATACAAACGCTGAATAATATATCAGGTCTTGAAGTAGTCAGATAAAGGAGAGAACCAATCATACCTCTGTAGACTTTCTGTTCTACATTTTTGCTTACCTCTTCTCTTTCCAGAATGCACGTGGGATGCATTGGAATCTTTGATGGCTTACATTCTGAGAGGTCAAATTTCTTCAGAAGATCTCTGATGTATTTGCTCTGATGAATGTAAGTTCCCTCTGGAGTTTGATTGATCTGAATTCCCAGAAAGAATTTCAGTTCCCCCATGAGGCTCATCTCAAATTATGCCTGCATACACTTAGCAAATTTTCTTCCAAGAGAAGGATTAGTAGAACCAAAAATAATATCATCAACATAAATTTGACAGACTAAGATGTCATTCTTAACTGATTTACAAAATAAGGTAGTGTCCACCTTCCCTCTGGTGAATTCATTTTCTAACAGAAAGTTACTTAGCCTTTCATACCAAGCTCTGGGAGCTTGTTTCAGACCATATAGTGACTTCTTTAGTTTGAAAACATGTTCTGGATGTTTTGTATTTTCAAAACCAGGGGGTTGGTGCACATAAACCTCTTCTTCTATATAACCGTTTAAGAATGCACTCTTGACATCCATCTGATACAGAGTGATGCCTCTATTAACAACAAATGAAATTAAAAGTCTGATAGATTCTAACCTGGAAAATGGAGCAAAGGTTTCTGTATAGTCTATCCCCTCTTGCTGACTATAACCTTGTGCAACCAGTCGTTCCTTGTTTCTGATGACTTCACCTTGTTCATTTAGCTTGTTTCTGAAGACCCATCTTGTTCCAATGACGTTGAATCCTTTTGGTCTGGGAACAAGATCCCATACGTCATTTCTGGTGAATTAATTCAGCTCTTCTTGCATTGCCAGAATCCAGTCATTATCCAGAAGTGCTTCATCAATAGAAGAAGGTTCAATCAGAGACACAAGTCCCATGAGAGTTTCTTCAGAGTTTCTGAAGCTTGCTCTTGTTCTGATTGGATCTTCCTTTCTTCCTAAGATAGTCTCTTCTGGGTGATCCAAGCTGCTTCTGGGTAATCTCTTCTGAGGTTGATCAGCAGCTGTTGTAGGATTTCTAGCAGTGCTCCTTTCAGACGTTGAAGGAGTGTCTGTGTTGAGAGCTTCTGATGACTTGTCTTCAGAACCTGTAAATTCAATTTCCATACCTGCAAAACTTCATTCTGCTTTGACTTTTCAGAGTCAAGCTTATCATCAAAACAAACACTGATTGATTCTTCCACAATCTGTGTTTCTGTATTGTATACTCTGTACCCTCTTGAGCGTTCAGAGTATCCTAACATAATACACTTCTGTGCTTTAGAGTCAAACTTGTTCAAATAATTCTTTGTATTTAACATAAAGCAAGTACATCCAAATGGATGAAAATATGAAATGTTGGGCTTTCTGTTCTTCCACAATTCATATGGAGTCTTTTCCAGAATAGGTCTTATTGAGATTCTATTCTGAATGTAACACACTGTGTTTATTGCCTCTGCCCAGAAGATCTTAGCAACGTTTGTCTCATTGATCATGGTTCTGGCCATTTCTTGCAATGTTCTATTCTTTCGTTCTACAACTCCATTTTGTTGGGGAGTTCTAGGACAAGAGAAATCATGCAGAATGCCTCTGTCATTAAAGAATGACTCAAAATATTTGTTTTCAAATTCTCCACCATGATCACTTCTGACTTTAACGATTCTAAGATCCTTTTCATTCTGAACTTGGTTACAGAAGGTAACAAACATAGAGTGTGACTCATCCTTGTGTTTTAAGAACTTTACCCATGTCCATCTGCTATAGTCATCTACGATTACTAACCCATACTTCTTGCCACTGACTGAAGCAGTTTTAACTGGTCCAAATAAGTCAATGTGCAGAAGTTCTAATGGCTTAGAGGTAGAAACAACATTTTTAGATTTAAAAGAAGGTTTTGTAAACTTGCCTTTCTAACATGCTTCACACAGAGCATCAGAATTGAACTTCAAATTAGGAAGTCCTCTGACCAGATTGAGTTTGTTAATCTGAGATATTCTTCTCATACTAACATGCCCCAATCTTCTGTGCCAGATCCACTGCTCGTTGTTAACAGACAGAAGGCACTTTACATTCTGACTTTTTAGTTCAGAAAGTTTGATTTTGTAAATGTTGTTTTTCCTCTTACCATTAAACTGGATAGTCCCATCTTTCTGACTAACAGCTTTACATGATTTTTGATTAAAGATTATATCATAACCGTTATCACTTAATTGACTTATGGATAACAGATTATGCATTAATCCATCTACTAGCAGAACATTATTAATAGAGGGAAGATTTCCATTACCTACAGTTCCAGAGCCAATTATCTTTCCCCTCTGATTGCCTCCAAAGCCAACGTGGCCTACAGGCTTAAGTTCCAGGCTTTGGAACATATGCCTTCTTCCCGTCATGTGTCGCGAGCAGCCAGAGTCCAGGTACCATGACTGGTGTTTCTGACTTGCTGCTAAAGATATCTGCAACATGTATTATTTTATCCTTAGGTACCCAGATTTTCTTGGGTCCTGATTTGTTAGTTTTACCAAAACTCTGGTTGAATTTTGGTTTCACAGAGTGCTTACTGCTAGTGTATTTAATATCATGTGTGTGACCATACACAAAATGTGAATTTAGAGGAGTGTGTTTAATGGTTAAGTCCATGACATTCTTTGGTGTAGGAGCCTTACCTTGGTATCCTATTCCTTTCTTGCCGTTTCTGCTAACTCCATAGATCATTGAAGCAATTTTGCTTCTATCTATGCTTTTAGCAAGGAACTTCTGGAAACTGTGATCATACTCCTTGATGATCTCATCAGCATTGCTGGGAGTTTCAGAAATTGGTTCCTTCTGAGAGTTTTGTAAAGTATTTTCTAATTTTGAA
This sequence comes from Vicia faba, assembly GCA_948472305.1. Classification (NCBI taxonomy): domain Eukaryota; kingdom Viridiplantae; phylum Streptophyta; class Magnoliopsida; order Fabales; family Fabaceae; genus Vicia; species Vicia faba. The sequence goes on along the minus strand of OX451737.1, from coordinate 1,120,815,963 downwards.
ATCTTATTTCTCAGCTCAAAATTCTCCAATTTGAGACTCTCAGTCTTATTAGAGTCAGATTCAAGATTCTTTTTCAGGTCTCTGAATTTAACTCTAATTTGCTGATACCTTTCCAGAATTTCATTAAGGCTTTCAGCAAGTTCAGCCTTGGTAAAATTAACAACAAAGTTAGGAAATACCTCTTCAGTGTCTGATTCAGAGTCTGATTCAGAAGCTTCACTATCTTCTGAAATATTAGCCATGAGAGCTATGTTGGCTCTCTCATCATCTGATTCCGAGTCAGCTTCAGACGAGTCAGAATCATCCCATGTAGCCATGAGACTTTTCTTCTTCTCTCTTCCAAACTTCTTTTTGGGCTTTTCCATCTGAAGCTTTGGACAGTCACTCTTGTAGTGTCCTTGCTCATTGCACTCATAGCAGATGATGTCCTTGGTGTTTGGCTTTTTGCTACTTGAGGAGCCTTCAGATCTTCTGTATCCAGAGGAAGAATCTGTCCTTCTGTATCTGGAGGAGGACTCGTTGTGATCAGATCTTCTGGGATTCTTGAACTTCCTTTGTCTTTGCTTCCACAGTTGATTTACTCTTCTGGAGAGGAGGGAGAGTTCGTCTTCTTCTGATGAGGATCCATCAGATGTTTCTTCAACTGCCTGCAAAACTTTAGACTCAGATTTTTTGTTAGATTTTAATGCTAAAGGCTTACCTTGCTTCTGAGACTCGTCAGCTTCTAGCTCTATCTCATGACTTCTGAGGGAGCTGATAAGTTCCTCCAGAGTAATTTTGTTGAGATCTTTTGCTAACTTCAGAGCTGTAACCATTGGTCTCCACTGCTTGGGTAAACTTCTGATGATTTTCTTGACATGGTCAGCAGTAGAGTATCCTTTGTCCAGAACCTTGAGACCAGCTACCAGAATCTGGAATCTTGAGAACATTGTTTCAATGGATTCAAATTCTTCCATTTTGAACGCCTCATACTTCTGAATGAGCGCCAGAGCTTTAGTTTCTTTGACCTGAACGTTGCCCTCATGCGTCATTCTGAGTGAGTCAAAAATGTTCTTTGCTGTGTCTCTGTTGGAGATCTTTTCATATTCAGTATAGGAGATGGCGCTGAGAAGGATGGTTCTGGCCTTGTGGTGATTCTTGAAGTCACGCTTTTGTTGGTCAGACATTGTTTTTCTATCAATCTTCTGACCGCTTGCATTCACAGGGTGCGTGTATCCATCTGTCACCATATCCCACAGATCAGCATCATGTGCCAGAAAGAAGCTTTCAATTCTGTCTTTCCAGTAATCAAAGTTCTCTCCATCAAAGACTGGAGGTTTGCCGCTGAATCTGTCTTTGTCCTCATGGTTGTCATTGCTGGTGTAAGAATAGTTTCCTGCCATTGTGTTTTTCTGACGCTGGATCTTGTTACTGACACGGTTAAGTGTTTTAGCTCAGAACCAGGCGCTCTGATACCAATTGAAGAAGTGAAAAACACAAGAAGGGGGGGGGGGGGGTTGAATTGTAAAATTGAAAATCAATGCAATGAACAAGATATTTTTATCCTGGTTCGTTTGATCTCAAACTACTCCAGTCCACCCGTCAAGGTGATTTCGCCTCTCTCCAACGAGGTCTTAATTCACTATATTCAACTGAATATTACAAACTGCTTTAACAACTGCTAAAGCCTTCTTGATGCAAACCACAACCCGGTTTTTCAAGGAAACACTTTCTTACAAAGAAGATAAATCTAAGTGTGTGAATGTTTTCAACAAAACTGTATCACAACTGTGATGTATACACAACTTAAGCTTATGAAACTAGATTGCTAAACAATGATTGAGTAAGAAGATATGTAGAGTTTAGCAAACTGAGAGACGGAAGATTATGATTAGCTTTTAGGCGTGTAAAATGTTGGAGAGCATTAGCCAATTCAATCTTCATAGTCTTGTTTATATAGCACTGAGATTGTTGAACGTTGGAGCAATATTCTTGATTCAATGCTAATAACAAACTTTCCTTATCAAGCAGATCTTGTCTGGAATGAGGCCGTTGGTAATAATTTGCTTTCAATGCACAGTACCGTTACTTACTTAATGCATGTTCTTGCTTGGCTCATTCTGACTCTGCTTAACTGCTGATGAACTGTTGTTTTTCTTTATCAGAGTGTTGAGCGCAGTTCTGTTCATCAAGCTTCAGCATACACGAGAGTTGATCTTCTGATTCTGGTATTCTGATATAGAAACTTCTGATGCTGATGTCAAGAACCAATATTTTGATGCTGATTAAGTGTGCTCTTGCTTATACCTATCAGAGTTTCTGCAAAGCAGAACGTAATATTTTTAGGTAGCAAATAGTTCAAACATGAATCATATAAATAATATATCTTTTCATTTTGTTATCATCAAAACTCAAACATAGGGTAGTAGATTCAAACTTTGTTCTAACACTTAGGCCCTAAAAACATCCTCTAATCATAGATAATCATCAATTATAATAATCCTATGTTTCTACATCAATTATACAACATTAGGGCATCATTATTCATCTCCAAAGTCATTGATCCTCATCAAACAACAATATATATATATATATACTTCAATCATAAACAAAACAACTTTTTAAATCCAATCCCATATACTACTCACCATAAACCCTATTATAGAGTCAGAACTCCACCCTTACCTTGGATTGAAGGTTGCTCTACAATTTTTCCGATTGAATTCCATTCTGTCTCTTTTCCTTCTTTTCTGCAACTTTCACGTTCTCTTTCTCTCTTCCATCCCTTATTTTATTTTATTCTTACTACTACTTCTTTTTCTTGTTAATTCTAAATAACTAATATAATAATCCTATATTCTTCATAATGTCTTAATGGGCTTAAAACTCCTACACCCCCTTTCTATTACTTCTAATCTTTAAAAATAAGAACACATCAAATAATAGTATTATTCTAATATTATTCCACAACTTAATAGAATAAATAAATCCAATAAAAACAACATATCATCTATCATCATAACACAACTTCACAAATAATCCAAAAATAATTTAATTAAATAATTAATTAAATTATGGAGGTTACATTCCTCAAATCCTTCGTGACAAAAAGGGCAAAAAGGGTCAATCTTCCATTCCTCTCTTGAGAATATTTGTGCGAAGGGGAAGAATAACCTTAATCAATATAAACTATCATGCAGTTTCTATAAAATCATCTTTCATTTATCTAGCTTTATTTTACAGGAATGTTAATTTGACACCTAAAAGGTATGCCACACCGTATAGACATATTGTTCTGATTTTTATAATACTTTTTATTTTTCATTTAATTACACTAAAGTTGTTTTAACAAAGAGCTTTGCTATTTTGACATTTTTTCCGTACACTAAGGTATTCTATACCGTATAAAGCAACAAAATAGTATGGTACTCAAGAGAAACCCAAGCAAATAAATTATAAAAAAAATAAAATGAGCATGTATTAGATATAAAATTATGGTATAGGTGTTAAATGCTAGTATCAATACTCTTTAAGAAATACATAAATATATTCTATACGGTATCCCATATACGATGTTAAAATTTCAATGTTCATATAGCAGTCCTCTTTTTTTATGAGTTATTGTGTTGACAACGGAATAAACAAGAATTTTTTACTGCTTTACCATCTTTTTGTACAGTAAATCTCAATATACCATCCTCTTCACTCAATAATTCTAATCTACCATCTTTTCAAACAAATTTTATTTTTGTCACAAAACATCCGCCAAGTGAATGGGCAGAGATGTTGTAAATTTTTACCATTCGCAAAAGCATTGGGCAGAAGCGTTGAAATTTGTAGAGGGTCCGTACATTGGATGGGCAGAAGAGTTCTAACGTTATATTAAAAAAACAACATATAAATAGCTCCGCCAACCCAATAGGCGAAAGTTGTGTAAATTAAAGACCATTCACCCATCCAATGGGCAGAGCCTCCTAATTTAATTTTTTTTGTTTGAAAAGGTGATATATTGGGAATATGAGTTGAAATGTGTGGTATATGAGAATTTATTGTTAAAAGAGTGGTGCTGTACCCCAAAATTTTCCCTCTCATTTTCTCAAGAAATCATCCTGGATCCTCAGGTTTACTTTCATCCAATCCCAAGCTTTGAATTACAAATTTTTCAAGAAAGTCGCTTGCAAGGGAAAAATAGTCATTTTCACATTAAAAGGTCAAACTTTGATTTTTGGATCAGAATCAAATCTCTGAAATCATATTTCATCAAGACATGTTGGAATATGAAGTTTGTATCATCAAAAAGTTCAAAAGTCAAATTTACTATGGAAAAGCCAAATTTCTAGATACTTGGGGTTTTTTCTAAGTATTTAAGAAAAATGACACTTCAGAACTTTTGAGCCAACCTCGAGGCAGATGCAGTCAGAAGTTGTAAGCATGGTTCATCACATAGTCTTCAGTTAGAACATGGCTCTTCAGCATCTACGCAAGTTCAGTCAGAGTTTGCTGGGGTAATGCAAAGAAGGTAATAAAGCATAATACGAAGCCTGAAAGCTCCTTCAGAACATGCTAGAGCCAGAAGTTAAGAGGATCAGAAGATTGGATGCTACGCTGAAGCAGAACTTCTAATCCGGAGTTTTCAAAGGTAAATCAAATAAGGTTACTGGAAAGCCTGGGGAATCCTTCATAGTATGCTGAGGCAACAGGATACTAAGATCAGAAGTGGGGTGTTTTGTTCTAGACTATGCTGAAATCGAACTTCTGATCCAGAGCTAAGAAATGATGCAAAATCTCACATTACAGGATTTCTGATTTTGACAAATCTCATCATCATTTAATGCTCATTAATGCTCATGACCACTTTTGAGTCTTTGTCCAAAGGATCTCTCCACGTGTAGTGTAGAAATACTTTTATACATAATTAGGTAAGGGTCCATGCGCTACCTTTTGCTTGTGGGTTCACTTTTCCTTAATCCATGCTTGCTAATCCTGCCTAAGATAAAAAACTGTCAACTATCACACCTTTTTTTGGAACTTGCTTCAAGAGAAAGTCAGCATCTAGCGTATGATATTGGCGCTAATTGACATTTCAAACACATAAAACTTTTCCTATAAATAGAACACCATTGGTCACTGAGGAGGGAAGAGAAAAATTTGTGAAAGAGGTCAAAATTTTGAGAAAGAAAAGCCTTGAATCCCTGCCAAAATTCCCAGAGTTCCAAGAACTGTAAACACAACACATAAAACCTTGCTAACTTTTGATTCCTTGCATTCAAAACTCCATTTGTTCTCAAATATTTCTTGACTAAAAACCTTTCACACAGTTTTTTTAATCCACACGTTGGAAACCGTCTAAACTTCTGTGTTCATATTGTTATACATTTTCCATCTATCCACTCAAAGAAATCGGAACATCACCTCCTTGCCATCCCCAGAAGTTGAATACTTTCAACTTGCTGAGTACATGAAGAAGCTGTTCAGAGCATCATCAGAGTGGAGATTAACTCCGGTTCACAGAACTTTTTCCAGCGGCAAGGTAAGTTTATGCTGACCATCACCATATTACTTAAGCATTACCAGACTTACATGCTCAAATACGATGTAGATATCAGGTTTTTGGTGTCATACATATTCTGAAATTTCATGCATTCTGTCTGCCTAAGTAGGGAATAAATCAGTTCAAAGCTTCTTGAAGAAACTAGAACTCAAAGTTAGGATTAGAAAATGCATGCTTGCCTCTGATTTATAGTTATGATATTTCTTATCTTCTGAAACGCTATGACACCTGCTATAACTGTTTTGTGCATGTCTTCTGTTTTATGGAGAAATAACCAAATTACAGATGTTCTGACTATCATAGAGAGAGAGGAACCAAGTTCTACCAGTGGTCTCAGAACTTCTGAAGTCTGTTTTGTTGCCAGTGGTATCAGAACTTCTGAAGTCTGTTTTGTTGCCAGTGGTATCAGAACTTCTGAAAACTACTGTGTTCCCAGTGGGTTCAGAGCTTCTGACCTTATACATTTTCACTAACAGGTTTCTATTTTGCAGCGTTCCAGAGTCAGAACCCCTGACTTCATTTTTATCAGCAACACGCTAATTCTTTTTCTTTTTTTATCTATTATTTTTATATCACTCTCCATTCCATTAATCAGCAAACATCAAAAATATTTCCTTTACACTTTATTTTTGTTTCTTAAAACAAAAGATCAAATATATTTTCTTAAAACAAAACAAGTTCGTTTTCACATTTTCTTGTACATTCTTATGCATTTCAATATGGTTGTAATACTAATTTAGGGTTTATTTTCTTTACAATCCCCATTCATAAACTTGTATACCCCATCCCCTAAATGTTGTAATAGCGTAGGACTTTACATTTCTGCAATTTATCGCTTTCGAATGAAAATGCTAGTAATTAGGGTGTGTATGGCAAGATAAAATCAACAAACAGACCACCCTAATCAAGACTAAATGCATGCAATCAAACACACTTTTCACACATGCACCCTTAAGATTAACTCCACTTGTTGCCTAAAAAATGGTCATGTTATGCATGTGGAGTGTCTTAGCAAAAATAATCGAAATACAAGACATAGTCCCTCGACGACGCTATCAAAGTTGCCTTTCGAAATGATCTTAGTCCTGTTGGCTCCTAAATTCGACACCCTTGTTTGTTATCAATATAGACCATTAATTATGAGTTTGAAGAGTTTCCAGGTTTCGACCAACTGATCCTGTCGAATGCTCATCAGAAAATGGCAAGGTACTTAGAGAGTTTCTTTTAAGTGGGAATCTTGTTACCTTCGACGCCGAAGGAACTTCTCGACAAAGGTATCTGATGCCCAGGGTGGAACGGTTTGAGATTCGAATGTTTGGAGGGAAAACAGTTCCCAGCAGTTACCAAACGCAACGTGCCAAGATCAGGAGCGTCGAATGCTGTGAGCGTGCCATGTGGCGTCATCTCGAAGCGACGTAACTGCCCAACGGTTACTTAAGATGTGTTTTAGTATAAATACTATTTTTTCACGTATTTTTCGCGTGTGTTCATCATTATATACAAGTCACTCATCTAGATTCAAGTACCTAGTGTGAGCGAAAGAATTGTTGAGAATGTATGTGTGAAACACCATTTAAATTAATCAAAGTCTTTTATATTCAAGCACTTTATTGCCTTTCATTTACTCATCTCCGTCGAAGCCTTTTATTTAACGCTTTCATTTATTCTATCAAGCTTTTCTTCATGCAATTTACATAAAGTGTCTTTACTTTACTGGCATTAATCATCATTAGATTTAGTCAAACCCCAGAAAATCAACCATGTCTTAGGATCAATCTGATCGATCCTGCGAGTCACCAAATAAGTAACCTTTTGGAAGATCAGCGGTTGTTTACCAATTTCCACGGTAAACAAATTGGCACACCCGGTGGGACCTTGTGTTGATTTTTAAGGTTAACCGTATTTATACAAAATATCATCTTTTTCGAGAAGTAATGCATGTTATTGAGAAGTGGTAGAATATACACTAACGATACCAATACTAGGAGAAGAAGAGAAGCGATGGCGAATCCGCCAAACAATAGCGAAATCCCACAAACAAATGCGGGAACAACGGTTATCCCAACCGCAAGTGAAACGGTAAGCGCTGGTTCAACACCAACAGTAACGGTCACACAAACGGGGCCATTACCTCCATTCACTGGCCCCAGAATGCCTTTGGGAACTCCCCCACCAAGGGGAAACCCAGGAACTAGGCCTTATGTTCCCCCGGGATTTTCGACAGTCGGTCTAAATCGAGAACCACTCTATGGCATGCCAACTTCTGAATTGGCTAGCCTGACGAATGCTGCGTCCACTTTTTCAGACCCTTTAGTGAGCGCCTCTTCGCCACTCCAAGGTTCCGGAGTTGGTATGGCGAACAGGGGTAGGACCCAACTCTTAGGAGGAACGTCCCAAGTAGCGCATGGCCTTACGAATGCCTCGACAACAGTCTTGAGGCAGCAAATGGACGAAAGCAACCACGATATGGTTCAAATGTTGGCAGAAACTTTAAGCACAGTGCTAAATCCTCTAATACAAAATACCACCCAGTCGAATCAGTAGATGACAGCGCAAATGGCGCATCTGGCCGATTTTTTTGGGGTACCCCAACCTATTCGACAGCCCCAAAGGGCACAGATGAGGGGAAACCAAGGTATACTTCTAGAGGAAGAAACCACTATTAACCAAGTCCAGCAGCCTGTCGAAGAAAACCTTAGGACGCGATTGGAACAACCCGGGGTCGAAGAACCTAGGGTCATAGCCCCGGAAGTAAGGATAGTCAATAGAAACCAAAATGCTGACGAAGTAGTTCAGCATATCCAATACCAGAATATGGGTTTGGAAAATAACTTGACAGCCATGATCGAAAGAATCATGACGCAAAATGGGATGAATACGGGCTTCCGTAGGCCCAACTTTACATCCCCACTGTCAGAATATGTGTTACAAACAGACTTACCTCCTAGATGTAAAGTCCCTAAGTTCACTAAATTTTCAGGGGACACGACAGAATCCACTGTCGAACATGTGGCGAGATACTTGATTGAAGCAGGAGAGATTTCAAACAACGAAAACCTGAGGATTAAGTATTTCCCAAGTTCCCTAACAAAGAACGCGTATACTTGGTTCACAACTCTTCCCCCCAATTTGATCCACCATTGGACCCAGTTGGAGAGATTGTTCCATGAGCAATTCTACATGGGACAAACCAAGATAAGCCTGAAAGAATTGGCCAGTGTAAAGAGGCGATTCACTGAACCTATAGACGAATATCTAAATAGGTTTAGGTTTCTCAAAGAAAGATGCTTTACGCAAGTGCCAGAACATGAGTTAGTCGAAATAGCCGCAGGAGGTTTAGATTATTCCATTAGGAAGAAATTAGACACTCAATACCTGAGAGACATGGCCCAATTGGCCGATAGGGTTCGACAGGTAGAACGCCTTAAAGCTGAAAAAGCCAAGGCGACAAAAACTCATAAAAGAGAAAGGATAGCATATGTCGAAATAGACGATGAAGATCCAGAAACCTTCGATTAAACTATAACCGTCGAAGAAAGCGAGGTCGATTTAGCGGAGTTAAAACAAGGGCCACCATACTCTTGCAAACTACTAGTCCCCTCAAGTGGAAAAAACCCCACTGGTCCTGAAAGGGCCAACGATAGGTTCCCCAAAAAGACTTACAGTTTTGATATTACAAAATGTGATGAAATTTTTGACTTACTTGTAAAAGATGGCCAAATGATAGTACCCCCAGGGGTAAAAGTGCCTCCTCTTGATCAAAGAAAGAAAAGAGGCTTTTGTAAATATCATAATTTTCTGGGCCATAAAACATCTCAATGTTTTCTTTTCAAGAATCTCGTGCAAGATGCTATCGAAGAAGGGAGGTTGAAATTTGCCGATAAGACCCCCATGACTGTGGACTCTAACCCTTTGCAGGCTGAAGCCCATTATGCTGAACCTTCAGAGGTGAATGTGATCGAGGCGTCCAGAAGTCAGGTGAAAAGGCCAGGAATAACTATGGTCGAAGTCACCAAGGATCATGCCAACATGCCAATCTTTGGCAGTTTTTCTGGGAATCTTTCTAGAAAAACAATCGAAGCAGTCCAAAAAGCTGTTGAAGGCCCAAAACTGGAGACAGTTGGAGCCCCAAAATCTGGAGCAAAACCCAGTTCCTACTTGGCTGCAGTCCAAGGCCAGACAGAGGACCTGGAGGCCCAGATGAAGCAGATGACTCTTGCCACCAAAGACACCATGAATGTCAACATGGTAGAAATCTCTGAATCAAAAGCATAAGAGGAGGCAATTAGGCAAGAGCAGGCAAACAAAACGGCTTTCCCTCGGGAAAATGAAAATCTGGCAGATTTCCTGCAAAGATGCCAGAAGAAGAAGTCAGAAGTGATGTTGTGTCCTCGATGCAGCTCAATTTTCGACAAGAAAGCTGCTGAACACATCCAAGGTGTAAGAGCAGCAAACAGAAGAGGGGAAGGTGTTGATATTCGACATGACCCCAGAAGAACCTACCAAAAGGGTTCAAATCAAGAGAAGAGGCCACTGACTTTCAGTCCTCCAACCAATGTGCCAGTTGATACGTGGTATAAAACATCAGGTCGAAAGAGACCGAGCGAAGAAAGGTGGCACTCCTTCGAAGTGCCAAGAGGTTCATCTTTGACACACAAGAAAGAACCTCAGGTTGTCGCCTCTAAAGTGACCCAGGTGTGATCGGTGGATCTGGAACTCACTGTTTAACGTTGGTTCGCGAAATGTCGCGGAAGCAAGAGTCGCCACCGTCTTTTATTTTCTCCAAATGGAAAGGACAAAAGCACAGAAAAATTCCTTAAAGAGATTGCTCTCGGTTCGGGAGGTAGATTACAGAAAGGGAAGGTGTTAGCACCCTTTCTATCCATGGTTATCCATGGGCTCTTAGATACTTGCTCATTGTGTTTTCAAAATGGTTTGTTTGCTTTTCAACTGTGGGTTTTAAAAAGTTTCTTTGAAAATTTCAGTTCGACTCTTGTATCGGTCCTCAAGAGTGTTTGAAAAGTTGCTTTCAAAAGCTTTTTGAAAAGGTGTCGGTGTGAAAAGTATTTTTTGAATTTGTTTTGAATTTAGAGCAAGTATCTAGAGTCGTCTACCTACCCTAAGGAATTCGTCTGTGTAGATGTCCTTTAAAGTAGTGCCATCCCACCATTGAGAGGTAGGTAGCACCACCGTTGGAGGTGTTCGGGTCAATTCGAGGTTCGGGACATGGTGATCACCAGAGCAATAGGAAGATACCTTAGAAGCTACCCTCATTCCAGGTTCCCGGATCATGAGGACTTACTAAAACATCCTCTACTCGACGATCACCTTTCGAGAGGCAAGGCAACAGTGAAGCGTACCCTAGGGGTGGTGTGTGATTTGTGTGTCATGTTCATTTACATTTATCTTGTTCATGTCGGGGGTGATCTACGCGTTGCTTTTATTTTGACATTCATTCTTGCATGCAATTATTAACAGTTTAAAAAAAGCGAGAATTAAAGTTCCTAAACTATTACAAAGGCGCGGGTCCACATCGCCAAATTTAATCCAGGACCCGATTTGACATAAAATAAAGTAAAGTGCGAGAAATATAAATGTCTAATTTACATGGCTTTGGGAGAATTACATGAATATTATAAAAAGAAATAAATGCGCGACATAGAATTACGATCGAATGCGAGGGCGTTGGACCCTTTTTAATGAAATTAAATTATGATTAACAAATTAATTAAATTAAAGTAAAAAGAAAAGATTTTTGAGTTTTTGTATTTATGGATTTTTAATAAGAGAATTAAATGAAACTAAGAAATTAATTAACCCTAATTCTAACTATTTTTATTTATTAAGAAAAAATATTAAAATTGAACCTAAAATTAAACCTAATTAATTAATGCAATTTTATTTACAAGAATAAATAATTAATAATTAATATGGTGAAAAAGAAAGAAAGACAAAAAAATGATTAAAACCCTAATTCTACAATTTTTAAGTTTATTAAGAAAATATTAACATTAATCCTAGAATTTAAAACTAAATTAATTGATACAATTTATTTACAAAGATATTAAAATAAAATATATATTTGTTTTTGTCTTTTCTGGTTTTTATATTATTTTTATATTTTATGAAAATAAATTAATTTAAAGAATTAAGTTAAAACTAATTAAAACAAATAAAATAGAAAAAATATGAAAAAAGATGAAAAAGCAAACCAATGGGGGGTTCTGTCCCCAATCTGGAGGTGTGATCCAGCAATTTTGGCCCAATGTTTAAAGTCTTCGTTGACTTCTGGTAATCACATGTGTAGGCATTGACTGATCCATTCCATAAGCTTTAGATCTCGACCATTGGACTGAGATTATTGAGCGCGTGGCAAGCGTGGATGGTGGTCATATGATAAGCCCCTGGAATATATGCTGCATGGGAATACAGAAAAGAAAATAATATGGGAAAGGGAGGGGGACCTGGGAATCGAACCCAGGTCCCAGTGGTTATAGGACAGCACATCAACCATCTGCACTAGGCGTTGGCTTTGTAATATTAGTGGAAGGAAATAATTATAAGAGAAAAAAAAGTTAGTGGCCTGAATAAATAAAAAGCGCGCTAATCTTTGGATTTCCCATTCATATTGTGACACCTATGCATCTTCTCCAATTGCCCTGCGTTTTATCTGAAAAAACAAACTGAATAGCGGGGGTTTTAAACCCCCACTAAGTGCTACATACAAAAATAGCGATTAGAAATCCTTTGATCATAAATTGATCGCGAGCTATGCCTTGAATTCGTCTGAAGCTCCTAGTTTTAATGGTGTAAGTCTCATATCCCAATTTTTCTTTAAACGTAAAGCCCCAATTTTGAACCTCTGCAACCCTAAAACGCTCCAATGGTGATTTCGCGTATGGGCGAGGAAAACTCAATTAAACAATAGGGTTAGCTTCAGAATGATAAGAATAATACAAAACAAGCATTAGAACTTAAAATCATGGCATGAATGATGAAATACGATTATGCAAAAACGATGACACAGTCTGACTTCTAGTTACCAATTCTTGATGCTATGGACGTGGAAAAGTGTTCAGTTAGGTTCAGTAATGTCTTGGCAAGCTAATGGGATCAATATTCTCCTTTGAATCGTCCTCCAAGGCAGTTTTCAGTTTTTGATTTTTTTGGTAAAAATGCCAACTTTGTTCTTCAGATGGGGCGCAGCTTAGAGGTCTCTTTGCATTAGGTTTTGATCACACTTATATGAGGATGGATTAGGGTTGAGTTTTTGATCCAAAGAATCCTTGCATTGATGGAATGAATATTTGATTTTCATGCATAATTTTCCAATCTTTTTCACATGTGTTTTGATACCAATTATGTCCAAATCACCTTGATTCTTTCCATATCAGATAATGCACGAAATCTTGAAGATATTTCATGCATAAAAAGATTTGAAAAGCTTGCTTTGGTATTTTTCACATATTTTATTTTATTAAATGAATTAATAGCAATTTAAAAATTCAAATAAATAAATAAAAATGATGAATAAATTCCCTTTGGGCCAAATGGTAGTGCATATGCTTTGGATGATGATTCTTGGAAGAAAATGTGGCCCATTAGCAATTTTAAGGCATTTGAAGCAAAGTTGACTTTTCAAAATACCCAAAAATTTCCCAACTTCCACAAGGCATATCTTGCTCAATATTTAAGCTTTGATCATGTTCTTGGACATTTTGGAAAGGTCTTGAAGTCCTCTAACCAATGCCTTTGGTCCCATGTCATTTTGATTTACCAATATCAAGTTATGGCCTTTGACTTGAAGTCTCTTTTTGTTGACTTTTGAAAATGACCTATAATGTTGAAATTGATAACTTTTTGTGAGAGCATTTCTTGGACTTGAAGTGTGAAGAGGAGTTGTAGGAAATGTCTTTCTCTTCAAAATGAGCTTTGGATGGAATTTTTATGATAAACCATGTGGAAGTTATGCCTTGGTCAAGTTACAGTTGACTTTTTAAACTGTCCAAATATGGAAACTTTTGCATCTTGAGACTTTTTGGGCCAAGCCTTGAGAATCATGATCAAGAATTGATCAAATGATGTTTGTGGCTTCAAAATGAGATGTTGACCAAAAATTTGAACTTTTGACTGTCAAATGACCATTTTGCCCCTGCAGTTGACTGTTGAGCAATTAGGGTTTTTGACTGTGCAATTTTGTGCTGTGAGTCTTGAAACTTGGTATGAGGATGCTTGACCATGTTTGTAGGCATGTGGGACTTGATTTGACCCTTGGAAACTTCAATTTTTTTGCCAGAACAAAAACCCTAGTTTTTGACTGTTAGAAGGCCCTTGACTGTGCAACCCTTGGGGAGATTTTGAAGCATGCTCTTGGGAAATCTTGAAGAATATGGGAGGGCAAATTTTGGGGTACAACAGTTGCCCCTGTTCAATCTTCTTAGACCTGAGGATGCAGATTGGCTGACGTGCCTTTCGTAATCCGAAGGTGGAAGCTAATTGAACACTAGAGTGCCCAGAAATTTGCGCTCACATAGTAGTGTGATGGTGGGAATGGGCTTACAGATGCCATTTGGAGATTGATGGATAGGATGATGGGCTTACAGATGCCATGCTAAGAAGTGATGGATAGGTGGATGGGCTTATAGATGCCATCTGGATGTTGATCGCGTAAGAGATTCCTTATCAAGAGTTTGCGTACCTGAAAAAGAAAAGTGATTACCTGACCTGTTACAGGAGCTGGTCTTCAAATTCTTTGTGCAGGATGTACCCTGACTGGTTACAAGAGCTGAATCTGGAGCTTCAAACGGTGATGAATGAACCAGGGATGGTTACTAGCTCAACAGGAACGGTGAGAGAACCTTGGATGATTACTACCCCAACAGGAACACTGAGAGAACCTTGGGCGACCTCAACCTCAACAGTAACGCTGAGAGAATCTGGGGACGATTACTACCTCCGCAGTAACGGGGAGAGAACCATAGGCGACTTCAACCTCAACAGTAACGCTGAGAGAATCTTGGACGACTTCAACCTCAACAGTAACGCTGAGAGAATCTGGGGACGATTACTACCTCCGCAGTAACGGGGAGAGAACCATAGGCGACTTCAACCTCAATAGTATCATTGAGAGAATCTTGGATATCTTCTACTGAGTCTTCATCAGGAAAATCTTTTAGGGGTCGATTTAGCTGGACTAGAGAAGGCCTTTGACTGGATAAGAAACAGAAAAATCTTAGGGTCGATTTAACTGAACCGGTCTAGGTCTTGAAATCTTCAACTGGATAAGAAACAGGGAGATCTTAGGGTCGATCTGAATTAACCAGAGAAGGCCTTTGACTGGATAAGAAACAGAAAAATCTTAGGGTCGATTTAACTGAATCGGTCTAGGTCTTGAAAAGTCTTCGACTGGATAAGAATCAGGGAGATCTTAGGGTCGATCTGACTGAACCAGAGAAGGCCTTTGACTGGATAAGAAACAGAAAAATCTTAGGGTCGATTTAACTGAACCAGGCTAGGTCTTGAAATGTCTTCAACTGGATAAGAAACAGGGAAATCTTAGGGTCGATCTGACTGAACCAGAGAAGGCCTTTGACTGGATAAGAAACAGAAAAATCTTAGGGTCGATTTAACTGAACCAGGCTAGGTCTTAAAATGTCTTCAACTGGATAAGAAACAGGGAGATCTTAGGGTCGATCTGACTGAACCAGAGAAGGCCTTTGACTGGATAAGAAACAGAAAAATCTTAGGGTCGATTTAACTGAACCGGTCTAGGTCTTGAAATCTTCAACTGGATAACAAACAGGGAGATCTTAGGGTCGATCTGACTGAACCAGAGAAGTCTTGAACATAACTGAGAACTTAACTGGATCTTTCCTGAAAGGTAAAGGTCAGTCATATGCAATGCATGATATGGATCAAGCAATGATGTTCTCAACATAACTGAGATTTGTAAGATATGATGCGTATATGCATGCTATAATGATGTATGTGATGTTTATGAATGTATGTTTTTGTCTTAGGAAAATAAATCCTTGACGGGTGCCGGGAAGTCACATCCTGGGCTGATGTTGAAGAATAGATTTTTGTCTCCGCTGGGGATGATAGTTGCAAGAATACCGGCAGGAGAAGATAACTCCGTTGGGGAATAAACTTGGCGAATGGATTACTCTGCGGGGAGAAAAGTACTCTAACGATCTTGCTGGGAAGCAATACTCTGTGGGGAGAGAGATGTTTTGCTGAAATGTTGATGGTAACTTCGCTGGGGATACCGTTGTTGTGTTGGAAGTGTTAATAGACTTCGCTGGGGATAAGAAGACTTTGCCGAGAACGATCTTTCCGTGACTTTTGGCTGAGGATAACCCAGTTATACCCTGGTAGGGAAATAACCTTTGAATAAAGCCGGGAGACGCGTTCGTGTTCTGCAGGGGGGAAGCTTCCAGAATCTACTGGGGGTAAGCTTGCTGCTTGGGGAGATGAATTCCAACTTTCCTGGGGAACCTGGATTGGACTCTCCTGGGGAAATTTTGAACTATATTGGGGAAGTGGCTCCACTGGATGTTTGGTATACCGCCGGGGAACAATCTTTAGGCCAAGACTGCCGGGGAGGCTTGTTAAGAATATCCGTATATTGCTGGGGAATGTTGAGATCTGCTGGAGGATACCCAACTTCCTTAAGGCTGATTGTAGCTTTTCTTGGGGAGAGTGTACTGACTTGCTGGCTCACTCTCTGGGGAATTAAGATATACTGGTTATGTTCTTCAGCTGAACTCACCTTGATACCTTGGCGGACAGAGCAATTAGATCGTTTGGACCACTCGTTATTGCCCCTGTTTCTAATGTTACCTGTAATTAATCCTTTGTTTTGTATGCAAATATTCCTGAGTTAGCAAATTATTGTCAATGCATATATCACAAATTGAACCTTGGACGTTCTTCGCAAAACAAAACAGAAAAGGAAAAAAACAAATGGCAATTTTAACTGAAAAGTGATTTTTGTATTGATTTTGAATTTTCCTGTAAATAGGCGTTTATGTACAGGAGGCTGACGTCCTAGTAAGAGAATGCCGCCGAACAAAAGAGTTTATACAAATTTGTACAAGAGAAAATAAAACAGCTGTGTGAAATGATCCCACTGGGTTTCAACTCTGCTATTGCCTTTATATCTCCGAGCGTCTCATCACTTGATGACCTTAGTTGAAGATGAAGCTGACTGGTCGATGCCGTCTGAACTTGATGCAGATACCGGATTCTGGATGCAAGGTGATCCAATGAGACATAGTATTACGCTTTATCCCTAACTTTTTCCTGGACCGCCCTTTCGGGTTTTCAGTCCACCGGGATACCCATTTTTGCCCAAGCCGCCTTTTCAGGTTTTCGACTTGCCGGGTGTACAGATTTTTTTCATTTCATCCCTTCATTTTGCCCGAACCCTTTTGGTTCGCCGGGAAGCCCTAATTTTTGCCTAGGCATGTCAGCCTAGCGGGTCTTTTTCATGCGTAGTATCTTTTTACTATGTCTGCATTGGCGGGGTGAGGAAGGTCGTCACCATCCATGTTGGTTAGAATCATGGCTCCTCCTGAGAACACATGTTTAACCACAAATGGCCCTTCGTACGTAGGGGTCCATTTGCCCCTTGGATCACTCTGAGGAAGGATAATACGCTTGATTACCAGATCCCCAACTTGATATTCCTGTGGTCTGACCTTTTTGTTAAATGCCCTGATCATCCGTTTCTGATACGTCTGACCATGACAGATAGCAGCGAGTCTCTTTTCATCAATAAGGTTTAGCTGATCAAGTCGTGTCTGGATCCAATCATCTTCGTTCAGATTTGCATCCTTCATTATCCGGAGAGAGGGTATCTGCACTTCAATCGGTAAGACTGCCTCCATACCGTAGACTAAGGAGAAAGGAGTTGCCCCGGTTGACGTCCTGTCTGAGGTACGATACCCATGTAGAGCGAACGGTAACATCTCGTGCCAATCTTTATAAGTCACTGTCATCTTCTGCACGATTTTCTTGATATTTTTATTTGCTGCTTCTACAGCCCCATTCATCTTCGGTCTGTAAGGAGAAGAGTTGTGGTGCTGTATTTTAAATTGCTCGCAGAGCTCAGTGATCATCTTGTTATTAAGATTGGTACCGTTGTCTGTAATAATTCTTTCTGGGACGCCGTACCGACAGATCAGGTAATGCCGAATGAACCGTGCCACAACCGTCTTGGTTACCGTAGCGTAGGAAGCTGCTTCGACCCACTTTGTGAAGTAATCAATCGCTACCAGGATAAAGCGATGCCCATTGGATGTTGTAGGTTTAATCTCACCGATCATGTCTATGCCCCACATTGCAAACGTCCAAGGTGCCGTCAGAACATTCAGAGGAACTGGAGGAACATGCACCTTGTCTGCATATATCTGGCATTTATGGCATGTCCGAGAATATTGGTAGCAGTCAGCTTCCATTGTGGACCAGAAATACCCTGCCCGAAGGATCTTCTTTGCCATAGTGTGTCCACTGGAATATGTACCAAAGGTCCCCTCATGTAACTCTTCCATGATCCTTTCTGCTTCAGTCTTGTCCACACAACGCAGTAAGGTCGAATCATGGTTTCGCTTATACAGGATGTCGTTGCTAAGGAAGAACTTTGCTGCGAACCTTCTCAGAAACTTTTTATCATTGACAGAGGCACCTTCAGGGTATTCCTGAGCTTCCAGATATCTCTTCACCTCATGGTACCAAGGCTTCTCAGTCACCAATTCAGTCTCGAGATCACAACAGTATGCCGGTTCGTCCAGTTTCCAGATGATGACCCGGGGAGCCTCATTGTCCCATTTTACCTTGAACATAGAAGAAATTGTAGCTAACGCGTCCGCCAGCTGATTCTCCTCTCTCGGGAAGTGTTCAAAGGTTATCTCTGTGAAGTGGGGAATCAATGTCAACACACATTCTCTATAAGGAATAAGATTCGGATGTTTCGTATCCCACTCTCCTTTGATCTGATTGATCACGAGAGCGGAATCTCCGAAGACACTCAGATACTTGATCCTTAAGTCGATCGCGGCTTGGAAACCCATGATGCACGCCTCATACTCCGCCATGTTGTTGGTACAGTTGAAACATAGCCGGGCAGTGAGTGGAGTATGAGTGCCTTGAGGGGATATTATTACAGCGCCGATACCGTTACCCAAAGCATTGGAGGCTCCGTCAAAGTGCATAGACCATCGGGATCCTTCCTCAGGTCCTGGTACCTCACAATCAGTCACTATCATGATGCTCTCGTCTGGAAACTCGAAGTTCATTGACTGATAGTCGTCTACTGCCTGATGTGCCAAGTGGTCTGCCAATACACTTCCTTTGATGGCTTTCTGAGTTATGTACTGGATGTCGTATTCTGTCAAGATCATTTGCCATCTTGCTATTCTCCCAGACAGAGCAGGCTTTTCAAATATGTACTTTATCGGATCCATTTTTGAGATCAACAAAGTAGTGTGAGTCAGCATATACTGTCTCAGCCGGCGAGCAGCCCATACCAAAGCGCAACAAGTTTTCTCGAGCAGTGAGTATCGGGTCTCACAGTCGGTAAACTTTTTGCTAAGGTAATAAATGGCATGCTCTTTTCGGCCAGACTCGTCATGCTGCCCCATCACACACCCCATTGAGTTGTCAAGTACTGTCAGGTATAGTATCAGAGGTCTCCCTTCAACCGGTGGTATAAGGATGGGTGGTTCTTGGAGATACTCCTTGATTCTGTCAAAAGCAGCATGACATTCATCATTCCAACGTACTACCTGATCTTTCTTTAGCAGCTTGAAGATTGGTTCACAAGTAGCAGTCAGATGCGAGATGAACCGGGCAATGTAATTCAGGCGTCCTAAAAAGCCTCTGACCTCTTTCTCTGTCTTAGGAACTGGAATCTCTTGAATAGCTTTAACCTTAGCAGGGTCCACTTGAATACCCTTATCACTTACAACGAAGCCTAGCAACTTTCCAGATCTTACCCCGAAGGTGCACTTGTTCGGGTTCAACCTCAGCTTGTACAATTTCAACCGGTCAAATAGTTTCTGCAGATGATCTAGGTGCTCTTCCTCAGTCAGGGACCTTGCGATCATGTCGTCAACATATACTTCTATCTCATGATGGATCATGTCATGAAATAAAGCAACCATGGCACGTTGGTAGGTTGCCCCAGCATTTTTCAGTCCAAAAGGCATGACCTTGTAGCAGAAGGTGCCCCACTGAGTAACAAAGGTAGTCTTCTCCATGTCTTTAGGAGCCATCTTGATCTGATTATAGCCTGAAAAACCGTCCATGAAAGAGAACACTTTGTGCTGAGCAGTATTGTCAACAAGGACATCAATGTGAGGCAGAGGGAAGTCATCCTTGGGGCTGGCCCTGTTCAGATCCCTGTAGTCGACACACATTCTGACTTTTCCATCTTTCTTTGGTACTGGCACCACATTAGCAACCCATTGAGGGTAAGAAGTCACTGCAAGGAACCCGACATCAAACTGTTTCATAACCTCGGCCTTGATCTTCTCAGACATCTCTGGACGCATACGGCGGACCTTTTGCTTAACCGGAGGGCAGTCTTCCTTAGTAGGAAAATGATGTACCACAATGTCAGTATCCAACCCGGGCATGTCTTCGTAGGACCAGGCAAAGATCTCCATATAATCATGTAGCATCTGAGTCAACCGTTGCTTCACGCTGAGCTCTAGGTTGGCACCAATCTTAACTTCCTTCCTGTCTGTCTCAGTACCCAGATTTATTGTTTCCACCGGCTCTTCGTGTGGTTGAATTGCCCTCTCTTCCTGGAGTAACAGTCTCGCAAGCTCGCCAGGCACTTCGCAATCATCTTCACCTTCGTCTTCGGCTAAGTTGATCGGATTTTCGAAGTCATAACTGGCAGTAGCAGAGTCGTTACCAGTGAGATCCAGAGTGGATTGAAACCTGTATGAGTGAGTGTGTGTAAATACAGCTGTTTTGCGATATAAAGAAAGGAAAGAAAGAAAAAGGAGCATAAGATTTGAAATGCGAGAAAACGTCCAAGGTCTTTATTCATGATATATGAAATGACAATTTATATGCCCTCACAAATGAAGCCACGGTGCCCCGGGTAAGACACCGAGCCATAGAGTTTTAATTGTTTATTACAAATACCAAAACAGAAGAATTCATTACTCAGTAACAAGAGAAACAAGTAGGTTGTCCTTTGCAATCCAATTGCTAGGTTCACTGTCGGTTGCCGGGTAAATCCAGCTGTCGAACTCAGCTTCATCCACTTCATCATCCTCCCCAATAGCATTCACTCCATGAGCAGGCAGGGGAGCTGTCACTACATTAGGTTTCTCAGATGCCTCAAACTGTACCTCCTTCGCGTCAATAAGGTCCTGCAGCTTGTTCCTTAATGCCCAACAGTCATCAGTGGAATGCCCCGGGCTATCGGAGTGATAAGCACAACGGGCATTTGGATTGTACTTTGGAGAGGCAGTATTCACAACTTTTGGGGCCTCCCTGACAGTCACTAGGTTGGTGGATAGTAACTGCGGCAAGATTTGCGATAAAGTCATACTCAAACGGGTAAACTCCCTTCTAGGTCTTTCAGCCCTTGGAGGATTGGTTTGCCGAGGCGCGGCAGCAGGCTTAGCAATCATCACCGTGTTGACAGATTGGCGGCGCTCAGGTTTCTCTTGTCTTCTAGACCCATATACAACACTGGCCTCTTTCTTAAAGGGCTTTTTCTCAAAACTTGCAGATGCACTCTTCTGAATTTTACCAGACTTCATCCCAGCCTCTATTCTCTCTCTAGTCAGAATAAGATCAGTAAACCCTGCAGATGAGTTACCGATAAGATGGTTGAAAAATGGCCCAGATAGGGTCCCCAAGAACATGTCTACCAACTCTCGGTCAGTCAACGGAGGCTGCACCCTGCCAGCCAGATCCCTCCACTTCTGCGCATACTCTTTAAAACCTTCACTTGACCCTAGCGACATACCCTGGAGTTGGGTACGTGTAGGGGCAAGGTCGGCATTATATTGATACTGCTTATAGAAAGCAGTAGCCAACTCCTCCCAGTTACGAACTTTGGACCCATCCAGCTGATAGAACCATTCGAGATGAGTCCCTGAAAGACTCTCCTGGAAGAAGTGTATCCACAAGTTCTTGTCCACTGAGTATGGTTGAATCTTCCGCACGTAAGATCTGAGGTGTAGCTTGGGACAAGACGCCCCGTCATACTTGGTAAAGGATGGTGCTTTGAACTTATGAGGAATAATCACACCAGTAGATAAGCCCAAATCTCCAAAATCCAGCCCAGGCACTTGTTGGATCTCCATCGCATTCAGCCTGTCTTCCAATTGCTTGTATCTGTCTTCTGCCGGAGGATACTGTTCCTCATTGAAGTCAGTCTCGTTGTCAGAGACTACCGGACTAGGACCTTTTCCCCCTTGGGGACTACTCTTGCCTATAGAAGAACCAGCCTCTTCATTCTGCAGAGTGTTGCCAAACCTTCGGCCCGAGTTGAAAAGAACAGTTCTCTTCTTCTTCTTCTTCTCCTTCTTCAGGAGCAGAGCCTTCAGCTCTTCTTGGCCTTGAGCCAAACCCATGATTAGTTCCTGAAATTGCGCATTCTGCGCCTGAAGAGCCTTGATGGACATCTCGGTCGATGATGAGTCAGGATTCATGATGCTGAAATAAATAGCGAAGAACAGTAAGCAACCTGAAAAGAAGAAAACCTGCTATGCACATGATGAATGATATGTGTTTATGCAATGCATTCAAGGGTTCGAAAGTTCAAATTTGTTGTAGACAAAAAGGAACACACGTTATCATTAAGGAAATAATTGTTCAGTACATCAAAGCCTCATGGGCACATATTACAAGGCAAATCAATCCTAAAAGACACTACGCATCCTCTTTGGAGCTATGTAGGTGTTGAGATTCCTCTCCTTATGCAATAGGCGGGTGAGCTCCAAGACCTTCTTTTCACTAGCATGTAGACTGGTCTCAAGAGAATTCCGTTCTTCCTTAAGCTGGATCCATCTCTTCTGCATCTCTTCCCAGGATGTGGGCATGTCAGGATGCTGAATGGTGTAGGACACTTCTCGTTCCGAGACTGACTCTTTGATTACTGGGAGCATATGAGGATAAGGCATTACTAACTTCTGGGAGAGGGCGCGTACCCACTTGAGATAAGGTTCCAACGGGATGGAGTTCCTATGTCCCAGTGTCTTACTGTCTATCCTACTTGGCATCCTCCAAGCTCTGATAAATCTCTGGCGAAGTCCTTGTGCATCGTTGTCGAAGTCAAAAACTATGTCAGGAATTAACATGTCATGAGGGCATCCCTCCGAGCATAACCAAACTGTCTCCAAGCCAGGCATGGGTTGTAAGTAATACCTCCTCTGATTCCAAGTAAAGGAACATTAGGGTACTCCCCGCAACGATCAATGATAGTGACATCCTCTCTGGACTGAGGGCACCAATGTATATCTGCATGTGTAAGAGTCATCAACCGTTGTGACCATCTCAAACCCCGCTCGTTCTTCAAAACTGATTGTGGAAGGTGCGAAATAAACCACCTTCCCAGGAGGGGAGTGCAACACATAAGGACACCTCTTTTTCTCATAGTTAGAGTGTAACATGAGTGAAGGATGTCCCCCAGCAACGTAGGTATGGGATTCCTGGACATGAAGATCTGGACAGCACTGATATCTATAAGCTGATCTGGGTTAGGGAACAACACCAAACCATAGACAAGGAGGGCCACCACTTCTTCAAAAGCTTGTAAGTCAGGGGAGTTCCAATATTCATGGGCCTTTTCAAACAGAAACCTGGCTAAGAACCCTTTGATACCACTTCTAACCTCCCAATGTCCCTTGAGGTCAGATGATTGTAGGTGCAAGGCTTTAGCAATCTCTTCAAGCTTGGGTTCCTTTTCTGTACCGTTGTAGGGTAGTTGATCAAGGATAGGGATCTTCAGGAGCCGGGAGAACTCCTCCAATGTAGGTACCAGCTGATAATCCAAGAAGGTGAAATAGTGATGCAGGGGGTCAAAGAATTGGAACAGGACCTTTATCATATCTTCCTCAATGTTGGTATTGACCAAGCTGATGAGTCTTCCATGTCTTTCACTGAATGAAGAGCTCTCGGGAATCCTGGATATAAGCTCCTTGAGCTGAGGAGGGACCCTTACAAGGCTGATTTGAATTGTCTTTCTGCGAACAGTTTCCCTGTCCTACAAAACAAGAACAAAGATGAAGATTCGAACCCCTGAAATGGTTAGTCAATGCATATGATGCTGGATGATGTCATGATGCTATGATTAAACACACCACAAATATTTACAAAGGCAAACATGTAAGGCACACAAGTCACACAAGACAAGCCCTTAGGGTTTAACCAGCATGGGGTCTGGGTATTACCCTCTTGAAGTTGGTGGGCTCAACCTGTCCTATTAGAAGTAACCGGGTTCTAAGGGTCCCAATATCACGGGATTGCTTTCATTGTTCATCGTTTCGATTTAGCCACTGAACTGGCGACCGAAATATTCCAGGAAAGCAACCCTCAATTGAGTGTAGTATCGAGTATCAACCAACCTCGGACTGCACCAAAGTCAGTTATCTCACTACCCTAAAGAGGCCAAGATAGTTCAATTAAGGTTCCTAAGGTCAGTTGATGCTTCACGACACCACGCGGAGGCCCCGTACTCTCCTTGACTGAACTCAAGGGTTACCGGTACACACCAAAGTGCCACATCAACGTAGCATACTGTTTCAACCATGTTGGTATACCCCACACAGTTCCCTCACAGCCTTGTTGCTACTTTCTAAGAAGGTATCCCCCAGATCCGGGTTAGGATCCCTAGAACTCCCAAGACAGTCCCACAATTTAAAGCACACAAATCAATACAATTGAAAACACAGTTATGAACTAAACCCTAAGGTACACCTCACTTTAAGTATCCCCAGCAGAGTCGCCAGTTCTGTGATCGGTGGATCTGGAACTGACTGTTTAACGCTGGTTCGCAAAATGTCACGGAAGCAAGAGTCGCCACCGTCTTTTATTTTCCCCAAATGGAAAGGACAAAAGCACAGAAAAATTCCTTAAAGAGATTGCTCTCGGTTCGGGAGGTAGATTACAGAAAGGGAAGGTGTTAGCACCCTTTCTATCCATGGTTATCCATGGGCTCTTAGATACTTGCTCATTGTGTTTTCAAAATGGTTTGTTTGCTTTTCAACTGTGGGTTTTAAAAAGTTTCTTTGAAAATTTCAGTTCGACTCTTGTATCGGTCCTCAAGAGTGTTTGAAAAGTTGCTTTCGAAAGCTTTTTGAAAAGGTGTCGGTGTGAAAAGTATTTTTTGAATTTGTTTTGAATTTAGAGCAAGTATCTAGAGTCGTCTACCTACCCTAAGGAATTCTTCTGTGTAGGTGTCCTTTAAAGTAGTGCCATCCCACCATTGAGAGGTAGGTAGCCCTACCGTTGGAGGTGTTCGGGTCAATTCGAGGTTCGGGACATGGTGATCACCAGAGCAATAGGAAGATACCTTAGAAGCTACCCTCATGCCAGGTTCCCGGATCATGAGGACTTACTAAAACATCCTCTACTCGACGATCACCTTTCGAGAGGCAAGGCAACAGTGAAGCGTACCCTAGGGGTAGTGTGTAATTTCTGTGTCATGTTTATTTACATTTATCTTGTTCATGTCGGGGGTGATCTACGCGTTGCTTTTATTTTGACATTCATTCTTGCATGCAATTATTAACAGTTTAAAAAAAGCGAGAATTAAAGTTCCTAAACTATTACAAAGGCGCGGGTCCACATCGCCAAATTTAATCCAGGACCCGATTTGACATAAAATAAAGTAAAGTGCGAGAAATATAAATGTCTAATTTACATGGCTTTGGGAGAATTACATGAATATTATAAAAAGAAATAAATGCGCGACATAGAATTACGATCGAATGCGAGGGCGTTGGACCCTTTTTAATGAAATTAAATTATGATTAACAAATTAATTAAATTAAAGTAAAAAGAAAAGATTTTTGAGTTTTTGTATTTATGGATTTTTAATAAGAGAATTAAATGAAACTAAGAAATTAATTAACCCTAATTCTAACTATTTTTATTTATTAAGAAAAAATATTAAAATTGAACCTAAAATTAAACCTAATTAATTAATGCAATTTTATTTACAAGAATAAATAATTAATAATTAATATGGTGAAAAAGAAAGAAAGACAAAAAATGATTAAAACCCTAATTCTATAATTTTTAAGTTTATTAAGAAAATATTAACATTAATCCTAGAATTTAAAACTAAATTAATTGATACAATTTATTTACAAAGATATTAAAATAAAATATATTTTTGTTTTTGTCTTTTCTGGTTTTTATATTATTTTTATATTTTATGAAAATAAATTAATTTAAAGAATTAAGTTAAAACTAATTAAAACAAATAAAATAGAAAAAATATGAAAAAAGATGAAAAAGCAAACCAATGGGGGGTTCTGTCCCCAATCTGGAGGTGTGATCCAGCAATTCTGGCCCAATGTTTAAAGTCTTCGTTGACTTCTGGTAATCACATGTGTAGGCATTGACTGATCCATTCCATAGGCTTTAGATCTGGACCATTGGACTGAGATTATTGAGCGCGTGGCAAGCGTGGATGGTGGTCATATGATAAGCCCCTGGAATATATGCTGCATGGGAATACAGAAAAGAAAATAATATGGGAAAGGGAGGGGGACCTGGGAATCGAACCCAGGTCCCAGTGGTTATAGGACAGCACATCAACCATCTGCACTAGGCGTTGGCTTTGTAATATTAGTGGAAGGAAATAATTATAAGAGAAAAAAAAGTTAGTGGCCTGAATAAATAAAAAGCGCGCTAATCTTTGAATTTCCCATTCATATTGTGACACCTATGCATCTTCTCCAATTGCCCTGCGTTTTATTCGAAAAAACAAACTGAATAGCGGGGGTTTTAAACCCCCACTAAGTGCTGCATACAAAAATAGCGATTAGAAATCCTTTGATCATAAATTGATCGCGAGCTATGCCTTGAATTCGTCTGAAGCTCCTGGTTTTAATGGTCTAAGTCTCATATCCCAATTTTTCTTTAAACGTAAAGCCCCAATTTTAAACCTCTGCAACCCTAAAACGCTCCAATGGTGATTTCGCGTATGGGCGAGGAAAACTCAATTAAACAATAGGGTTAGCTTCAGAATGATAAGAATAATACAAAACAAGCATTAGAACTTAAAATCATGGCATGAATGATGAAATACGATTATGCAAAAAAGATGACACAGTCTGACTTCTAGTTACCAATTCTTGATGCTATGGACGTGGAAAAGTGTTCAGTTAGGTTCAGTAATGTCTTGGCAAGCTAATGGGATCAATATTCTCCTTTGAATCGTCCTCCAAGGCAGTTTTCAGTTTTTGATTTTTTTGGTAAAAATGCCAACTTTGTTCTTCAGATGGGGCGCAGCTTAGAGGTCTCTTTGCATTAGGTTTTGATCACACTTATATGAGGATGGATTAGGGTTGAGTTTTTGATCCAAAGAATCCTTGCATTGATGGAATGAATATTTGATTTTCATGCATAATTTTCCAATCTTTTTCACACGTGTTTTGATACCAATTATGTCCAAATCACCTTGATTATTTCCATATCAGATAATGCACGAAATCTTGAAGATATTTCATGCATAAAAAGATTTGAAAAGCTTGCTTTGGTATTTTTCACATATTTTATTTTATTAAATGAATTAATAGCAATTTAAAAATTCAAATAAATAAATAAAAATGATGAATAAATTCCCTTTGGGCCAAATGGTCGTGCATATGCTTTGGATGATGATTCTTGGAAGAAAATGTGGCCCATTAGCAATTTTAAGGCATTTGAAGCAAAGTTGACTTTTCAAAATACCCAAAAATTTCCCAACTTCCACAAGGCATATCTTGCTCAATTTTTAAGCTTTGATCATGTTCTTAGACATTTTGGAAAGGTCTTGAAGTCCTCTAACCAATGCCTTTGGTCCCATGTCATTTTGATTTACCAATCTCAAGTTATGGCCTTTGACTTAAAGTCTCTTTTTGTTGACTTTTGAAAATGACCTATAATGTTGAAATTGATAACTTTTTGTGAGAGCATTTCTTTGACTTGAAGTGTGAAGAGGAGTTGTAGGAAATGCCTTTCTTTTCAAAATGAGCTTTGGATGGAATTTTTCTGATAAACCATGTGGAAGTTATGCCTTGGTCAAGTTACAGTTGACTTTTTCAACTGTCCAAATATGGAAACTTTTGCATCTTGAGACTTTTTGGGCCAAGCCTTGAGAATCATGATCAAGAATTGATCAAATGATGTTTGTGGCTTCAAAATGAGATGTTGACCAAAAATTTGAACTTTTGACTGTCAAATGACCATTTTGCCCCTGCAGTTGACTGTTGAGCAATTAGGGTTTTTGACTGTGCAATTTTGTGCTGTGAGTCTTGAAACTTGGTATGAGGATGCTTGACCATGTTTGTAGGCATGTGGGACTTGATTGGACCCTTGGAAACTTCAATTTTTTTGCCAGAACCAAAACCCTAGTTTTTGACTATTAGAAGGCCCTTGAACTGTGCAACCCTTGGGGAGATTTTGAAGCATGCTCTTGGCAAATCTTGAAGAATATGGGAGGGAAAATTTTGGGGTACAACAGTTGCCCCTGTTCAATCTTCTTAGACCTGAGGATGCAGATTGGCTGACATGCCTTTCGTAATCCGAAGGTGGAAGATGATTGAACACTAGAGTGCCCAGAAATTTGCGCTCACATAGTAGTGTGATGGTGGGAATGGGCTTACAGATGCCATTTGGAGATTGATGGATAGGATGATGGGCTTACAGATGCCATGCTAAGAAGTGATGGATAAGTTGATGGGCTTATAGATGCCATCTGGATGTTGATCGCGTAAGAGATTCCTTATCGAGAGTTTGCGTACCTGAAAAAGAAAAGTGATTACCTAACCTGTTACAGGAGCTGGTCTTCAAATTCTTTGTGCAGGATGTACCCTGACTGGTTACAGGAGCTGAATCTGGAGCTTCAAACGGTGATGAATGAACCAGGGATGGTTACTACCTCAACAGGAACGGTGAGAGAACCTTGAATGATTACTACCCCAACAGGAACGCTGAGAGAACCTTGGGCGACCTGAACCTCAACAGTAACGCTGAGAGAATCTGGGGACGATTACTACCTCCGCAGTAACGGGGAGAGAACCATAGGCGACTTCAACCTCAACAGTAACGCTGAGAGAATCTTGGACGACTTCAACCTCAACAGTAACGCTGAGAGAATCTGGGGACGATTACTACCTCCGCAGTAACGGGGAGAGAACCATAGGTGACTTCAACCTCAATAGTATCAATGAGAGAATCTTGGATATCTTCTACTGAGTCTTCATCAGGAAAATCTTTTAGGGGTCGATTTAGCTGGACTAGAGAAGGCCTTTGACTGGATAAGAAACAGAAAAATCTTAGGGTCGATTTAACTGAACCGGTCTAGGTCTTGAAATCTTCAACTGGATAAGAAACAGGGAGATCTTAGGGTTGATCTGACTGAACCAGAGAAGGCCTTTGACTGGATAAGAAACAGAAAAATCTTAGGGTCGATTTAACTGAACCGGTCTAGGTCTTGAAAAGTCTTCGACTGGATAAGAATCAGGGAGATCTTAGGGTCGATCTGACTGAACCAGAGAAGGCCTTTGACTGGATAAGAAACAGAAAAATCTTAGGGTCGATTTAACTGAACCATGCTAGGTCTTGAAATGTCTTCAACCGGATAAGAAACAGGGAGATCTTAGGGTCGATTTGACTGAACCAGAGAAGGCCTTTGACTGGATAAGAAACAGAAAAATCTTAGGGTCGATTTAACTGAACCAGGCTAGGTCTTGAAATGTCTTCAACTGGATAAGAAACAGGGAGATCTTAGGGTCGATCTGACTGAACCAGAGAAGGCCTTTGACTGGATAAGAAACAGAAAAATCTTAGGGTCGATTTAACTGAACCGGTCTAGGTCTTGAAATCTTCAACTGGATAACAAACAGGGAGATCTTAGGGTCGGTCTGACTGAACCAGAGAAGTCTTGAAAATAACTGAGAACTTAACTGGATCTTTCCTGAAAGGTAAAGGTCAGTCATATGCAATGCATGATATGGATCAAGCAATGATGTTCTCAACATAACTGAGATTTGTAAGATATGATGCGTATATGCATGCTATAATGATGTATGTTTTTGTGAGAGCATTTCTTGGACTTGAAGTGTGAAGAGGAGTTGTAGGAAATGTTTTTCTCTTCAAAATGAGCTTTGGATGGAATTTTTCTGATAAACCATGTGGAAGTTATGCCTTGGTCAAGTTACAGTTGACTTTTTCAACTGTCCAAATATGGAAACTTTTGCATCTTGAGACTTTTTGGGCCAAGCCTTGAGAATCATGATCAAGAATTGATCAAATGATGTTTGTGGCTTCAAAATGAGATGTTGACCAAAAATTTGAACTTTTGACTGTCAAATGACCATTTTGCCCCTGCAGTTGACTGTTGAGTAATTAGGGTTTTTGACTGTGCAATTTTGTGCTGTGAGTCTTGAAACATGGTATGAGGTTGCTTGACCATGTTTGTAGGAATGTGGGACTTGATTGGACCCTTGGAAACTTCAATTTTTTTGCCAAAACCAAAACCCTAGTTTTTGACTGTTAGAAGACCCTTGAACTGTGCAACTCTTGGGGAGATTTTGAAGCATCCTCTTGGCAAATCTTGAAGAATATGGGAGGGCAAATTTTGGGGTACAACACCAGGTATCAAGTAACTACAAGGGAAAGAATCCCATGTCTCGATCCCAATGGAGAAGATACCATAGGCGGCGAAAGGCTGAGAGGGAAGCTACCAATGAACCAAAGCCAGAATCGAGTTCAAATGTCCCTCAGAGAAAGCAGAGAAAGCCTCTGGAAAGGCAACCAGTGACCAAAGACTGGTATGGCCTAACCAGGGCGAAGTTGATGACGAAGATGGTTTTGAGTCTGATGACACCCTAGATATCATGGTGAACATAGTCTCAATTTTGCCAAGAGAGTTCAACCGCCAGATGGAGGTCGAATCGAACGATTGGGAAGTCGAACAAGAAATGGCCAAGCATAGGCCAGTATGCTACTTCGTCATGGATAATGGCGGTACTGAAGAGAAAAATGGTTTCTTCGAACCACCTACTGAGGCGATGAAAAATCACCTCAAGCCTTTATTCATAAGGGCAAAACTCGAAGAAGCCACCGTAAATAAGATCTTGGTGGACTGTGGGGAAACCATCAACATCATCCCCCACTTTATGCTGCGAAAAATAGGCAAGAGTGATGAAAACATCAAGCCTCACAACATGGTCCTGTCGAATTATGAAGGCGGAATAGGGACCACTATGGGTGTGATCCAACTAGACCTCAAAGTAGGATCCATCCTTCGACCAACTATGTTTATGGTCATATCGTCCAAACCAAATTATAATCTTTTGTTGGGCCGAGAATGGATACATGGTGTTGGAGTAGTACCATCATCAATGCACCAAAGGTTGATACTATGGCGTCCTGATGGAATGGTCGAAAATATAGAAGCGGATCAGAGCTATTACTTGGGCGAAGTAAATCACCTAGGGAGAGCTGACTTCGACAAAAATTTGGCTCACATTGGGCCATGCCCAACACCTGACTTCGACTTGGCGCCAGCGCCAAATGCTTTTTGTTCCTTGTACCTGCACCCTGAGCATGGTTTTCAATGGGAAAGAGAAGACTTGTCCCACATTGACTTCAGTGGGCTAACTGACATCCAGCCAACTGGTTGGAGAAGTGAATTCAGTGATAATGACTGAGTCACAATCGCTGCAGCGAATTTCGGCTTATGTAGCCGAAACAAGGATGATAATGGCTCTCGAAGCCGAAGTAAAATATATGGCCACTCAGGCCAATGATCAAGAGCTACCTTCTGCAGGTCCTAGAAAGGATTTCGACCCAGAACCTCCTGATATCATGCCAGAAGGAATGCAGGAGCAAAGGCTCGACGCCATCTACGACGATGAGCCTTTGGGATTCGAAAAGGACCCCCTGGCGAACAACATCATAATGTTAGCACAAGATCCTTTAGAAGAAATCAACTTGGGCGAAGGGTTAGAGAAAAATCCAACTTACATTAGCGCAAAAATAGACCCAGAGCTCAGGTTTGAAGTGATCCATGTGTTAAAGGAGTTCAAGGACTGCTTTGCATGGGATTACGACGAGATGCCTGGTCTCGACAGAGGATTGGTATAACTTCAGTTGCCAATCAAACCTGGGAAGAAGCCAGTCAAGCAAAGTCCAAGACGCTTCGCTCCAGAAATACTGTCGAAGATCAAAACAGAAGTCGAAAGACTGCTGAAGTGCAAATTCATACGAGCTACGAGGTATGTCGAATGGATTGCAAACATTGTGCCAGTGATTAAGAAAAACGGCACGTTGAGGGTATGCATAAATTTCAGAGATTTGAATGCTGCTACACCCAAAGATGAATATCCTATGCCTGTGGCGGAAATGCTAGTCGATTCTGCCGCTGGCCATGAGTACCTGAGCATGCTCGATGGTTATTCAGGATATAATCAAATTTTCATTTCCGAAGAAGAAGTGTCGAAAACAGCTTTTCGATGCCCCGGGGCTTTAGTCACTTACGAATGGGTAGTGATGCCTTTTGGCCTAAAGAACGCTGGGGCAACATATCAGCGAGCGATGAATTCTATCTTCCATGATTTTATTAACACTTTTATGCAAGTGTATATTGATGATATTGTTGTAAAATCTGTTTCCAGGAAGAACCATATAGACCACCTTTGACAATCATTTGAAAGAATGAGAGAACATGGTATGAAAATGAACCCTTTGAAGTGTGCGTTCTGTGTAAAAGCTGGAGATTTCTTGGGCTTCGTCATCCACAAGAAAGGAATCGAAATCAACCAGAACAAGACGAAGGCAATCTTGGAAGCGAAAGCGCCAGCGAACAAAAAGGAACTGCAATCTCTGCTGGGCAAGATAAATTTCTTAAGGAGATTCATATCTAACCTAAGTGGAAAAGCTCAAGCCTTCTCACCCTTACTTCGATTGAATAAGGAAAGATTCGAGTGGGGGCAAGAGCAACAAGAAGCCTTCGACAAAATCAAAGGATATCTCACCAAGCCACCTATTTTGGTGCCTCCTTGCGGCAACAGGAGTATGAGATTGTACATAGCTGCATCCGACAAAACTTTGGGAAGCATGTTAGCCCAAGAAGATGAAAATGGAGTCGAAAGACCCATTTACTATCTTAGTAGAGTTTTGAACGATGCAGAAACTAGATATAGCGAAGTTGAAAAATTATGTCTATGTCTTTATTTCTCTTGTACAAAGCTCAAAAAATATATAAAACCAGTTGATGTGTATGTTTCGTCTCATTTTGATGTTTTCAAATACATGTTGTCGAAACCCATCTTGCACAGCCGAATTGGCAAGTGGGCGCTAGCATTAACTGAGTACTCATTGACCTTTATGCCTCTTAGGGCAGTAAAAGGGCAAGTGGTAGAAGACTTTATAGTCGACCACTCAATTCAGGTTGAGAATATAAATTATGTGGAGATAGAGCTTTGGAAATTCTACTTCGATGGTTCCAGCCATAAAGATGGAACAGGAGTAGGGGTCTTGATTATTTCTCCAGAAAAAATTCCAACAACATTCAAGTACAAGATATCAGGTACTTATTCGAACAATGAGGCTGAGTACGAAGATCTAATTTCTGGCCTTGAGATATTGTTGGAATTGGGGGCAACTCGAGTCGAAATAATGGGAGACTCAGAGTTAGTCATTAAGCAAGTCACAAAAGAATATAAGTGCATAAGAGAAAATCTTATTATGTACTTTGTGATAGCAAATCGTTTATTGAAAAAATTCGAAGTGGTCAACATTCGACACATACCTAGATTGGAAAATCAAGTAGCCAATGATTTGGCACAAATTGCATCTGGGTACAAAATTTCAAAAACGAGATTACAAAGAGCAATCAAAGTTCGAGAAAAAATAAAAGCAACTAGCCTGTCCCCAACAGATTTGAAATCGACAAGACTAGGGTATGCTGATCAAAGGAACTTTGAAATATCGTTCATAGACAATTTGTATGAGCAAGATTGGAGGAAACCCATTGTAGATTATCTACAAAATCCAGCAGCTTTGACAGAACGAAAAATAAAATATAGGGCGTTGAGTTACGTACTCATGGGTAATGAGTTATTTAAAAAGACGCCTGAAGGGGTATTGCTAAAGTGCTTAAGCGAAACTGAAGCATACATAGCCCTTTCGACTACGCACGCTGGAGCATGTGGGGCTCACCAAGTAGGCCATAAGATGAAATGGTTGTTGTTTCGACAAGGACTATACTGGCCCACCATCTTGAAAGATTGTGTTGAGTTCGCGAAGGGTTGCCAGGAATGTCAAGTCCATACGGGCATCCAACATGTACCAGCAAGCGAACTTCACTCAATAGTGAAACCTTGGCCTTTTAGAGGATGGGCGTTGGATCTTATTGGAGAGATTCGACCAGCATCATCAAAGAGCCAGAAGTATATACCGGTAGGCATTGATTATTTCACTAAATGGATCGAAGCTATTCCTTTAGTCAATGCATACCAAGAAAATGTCATTGAATTTATTCAAAAGAACATTATCTTCAGATTTGGAATCCCTGAGACTATAACGACTGATCAAGGATCAGTGTTTACTGGTCGAAAGATGCAGGAATTCGCTCAAGAAACAGGCTTTAGACTCCTAACATCAACACCTTATTATGCACAGGAAAATGGTCAAGTCGAAGCAGCGAATAAAATAGTGATCGGCCTGATAAAAAATCATGTAGGAAAGAAGCCAAAGAATTTGCATAAGATGTTAGACCAGATCTTATGGGCCTGTCGAACGTCCCCAAAAGAAGCCATAGGTACAACACCATATCGGCTAACTTTCGGTCATGGCGCAGTACTGCCAGTGGAAATTTATCTTCAATCAGCAAGGGTTCAGAGACATCATGATATTCCCTCTGAGGTTTATTGGGATATGATGTTAGACGAACTAGTAGATTTAGACGAGGAAAGACTACGCGCTCTCGACCTACTGAGAATTCAGAAGAAAAGAGTGGAAGACTCTTACAATAAAAAAGTAAAACCTAAGGCATTCTCGCCTGGAGAATTAGTTTGGAAGGTGATTCTCCTCATGGATCGAAGGGATCGAAGAATGGGAAAATGGTCACCCAAATGGGAAGGACCGTTCAGAATTATCCAAATTTTTTCTGGTGGAGCTTATGAGGTTGAAGAGTTAGGCGAAGATAAAAGACTCTTGTGAGTAAACGGCAAATATTAGAAAAAATATAAACCTATGCTCCAAGAGATCAAAATAAATAGCAATTAATGACCAAATTAACCATAAAAAGCCAAAATGGAAAATTATATAGTGATTAGCCAAAATGGTTGCATTGTCTTACAAATATTACAGTACATGGTTAATAAGTTGCTGAGCAAATTAGAAAGGGATAAAAGCTTTAAGTCGAAGATACTTGGCCTGCTGCAACTCCAGCCGTTTGTTACACAAGGCAGTCGCCTAAGAAAGTTTGGCAATCTGGTCATCAAGGGCTTGGGCCTTTTCAGCGAACTCTAAGCCTCGTGTAACTTCAGCTTGGCTCTCTGCGTCCGAAACAGTCGAAAGGAGCTCCTCTTTTCGCTTGGTGTTAACATTTAACTTGGCCTCCAACTCCTCGATCTGCGCCTTTATAGAGGCGTTATCTCGATCTATGGCGTCGATTTCCTCCTGCTTGGATGTCTTCTGTTTCGACAATTCTGCAATTCGAGAAGTTGTTTCAGCTACCTCGGTCCAGGAAGAAGAACTCTTGCCATGTAGTGCTTCGAGCTGGCTGTTGAACCCCCTTTGACGTCTATAGTCCGCAGAGACTTGGTCAACAATGGAGTATAACTCCAAGATAAAGCTGGAAACCTCTAGAGATACAACAAGCAAATCGACTGCACTCAGAACAGCTCCCAAACAAGACGGAGCAGTAGGATCCCCCTCCAAAGCCTTCATTAGATCCTTTTTGAAGAACTGAGCCTTGACCTTCTTCAAAGCCTCATCAAGAGGAGAAGTCGAAGTAGACTTCCCCGATGCAGTAGAAGCATCATGACTAAGGTCAGATGAATTCTACCTACTCTCAATGATGGCATTCAGGTAGCCAATTGGATCAGTTTGCTTCAAAAGGGCCAAGTCTTCTTTAGACTTGGGCTTTGTCGAGGTGGTCGTTCCTACAGCAGCGGTGGCTTGGGGTTGAGGTTGTTCAGTAGCGTAAGCATCAACATGACCCTCTTCGACATGTTGTTCAGTAGTGTCAGCATCAACATGATCCTCTTCGTCATGTTGCTCCTCTGTCAAATCGACCACTTGAGCTTCCTTTGGTTGTTGTTCCTCTGTTTCGGCAAGGGCTTCATCTTTCGCCAATTCCTCCTCTTGTTGTCTACTATGTTCAGCAGAGTCTTGTGTCTCTGAAGTTTTTGGTGCTGAACTTTCGGTGGTCTCCTGAAAATAGAAGAGGAAGAATATTCTGGTTTAGAGAGATACACAATCGAACGTGATCGTCGACACCTAAGTTAAAAATGGTCGGAGGTACTACCTATAGAGGAATTTCAGCCCCAGGGCTAGAATTATCACTTTCAACGGGTTTGCTGAGCAAGACGTTCAGCTCCTCCTCCGTGGGCTCTTCGATGATCACAGGAGGTGGCCTGGATTTTCTCCCTGCAACCTTGATTCTGATCATAGGTCGAGGCTCAGGAGCAGGGGCATCTTTCTTCAGCTTTCTCCGTTTGAGAGGAACATGGGGAGATTCATCCTCGTCGTCACTCGCAGATTCGACCGTTAATTCAGGTCGTTTCTTAGGTGCAGGTTCCTGAAACCCCAAATGGAGTTGATTTAGAACGCCACATCGAAAATCAGGATGTTAAAACCAGCAGGAAATAATAAAAATTTGGTTACCGGTGCTGAAGGTTTTGTAGAGGGACCTCCTCCCTGATGGCTTTATGTGGTTTTCTTTGCTGCAGGTTTTCGAACAACTGAAAGAAGACGCGTTCACAAGTTATAATTGACAAGTTATAAGTCAAAATGGAAATACAAATATAATTTGAAGAGTGAACGTACATTTCTTTATTTTGTCAAGGACCAAAATGAAGGACTTCTGGAGTTCGTCCATAAAATCTTTTTCATCGAAGAATTCTTCAGCATAATAACTCTTCCACCAGTCTTCAAAAGATGGTGAATAGAGGAAGTTGAGTTGGTAGTCGAACAATGAAAGTACTGTCCGACCAGCGTACCTACCAATGTGCTTGGTAGCAGCATCCTCAGTGTAATCATTACAAAAATACAAAATTGATTTCTCCCTAGGGAAAATGGGAGAAGGAAGTGATTGGATGATACGAAACTGTCGAGAGACCAAATTTGGCTGATAAGCAATCAGGCTCAGATGATTCTTGGAACTCTTAAAGCGCAATGGCATTATCCTGGGAGTGAGAAATGCTTCCCACAGTGTTGTGTGCTCTTTGAGATGAGGATCCTCTGATGACTTGGGATGGGGCCTGGTGAACCACCCTGGACCAAACTTTCGACGGGCGAAAGGAGCCATGGTCGAGGTAAATTCTTTCCTCCCTGCAAACATCAAAACGAAGTTTGCAAAGGTCTGTTGGAGTTCCAGCCCATCCTCAGTGGGAGTCAGTAAATCCAACCTGGTACCTTCGATACGCCTTTTGGCTATCTCAGGAGCTTGTTCGTTTATTTGAGTTTTCTGAGGTAAAAAAGACTCAAAAGTGGCGTTTAGCCATAGTTGTAGTAGCCAGAAGGGTCCTGCAAGCAGCAAGCTGGCTCTATTTTCTATTACCTTTAATAGAGTCGCCCCACTGCTTATCGACTCATATAGGTTCGCCAGTATTAATTCGGCCAAACAGATGTTTTAACCGTGGTGAAGCTGGGTAGCAAGGGTGACCATTTTCTTCGTCACCTATAGAGATTTCGTGCAGAACACGAAGCGTGACAGCCAAAGGGCTAGAAACGCAATGTGCTCCACGTCCGTCACCTTAGCTGTCGATTTGTCATGATAGTGGTTGGTGTAGGTGGTGTAAGTGGGTTTGGTAGCTGAAAACCCAATCTGGTCTTTAGACATTTCCTCTGGGTCAAAGTAATCCCCAGTTGGTCGAAGACCGGTAATGGCAGCCACGTCGAAGTGAGTGGGTGTTACCATTCCACAAGGCAGGTGGAAGGTGAAGTGAGTATAGTCCCAAAATAGCAAAGAAGCTACCAGCATTTCAGGGGAGTAGTTGAGACCAGTCTTCGACAGCATGACTAGGTCATAAATCCCCATGTTCTTCCAAATCGAAGCCTGGCTTTTTTCCATCTTGTCGAGCCAAGCGTTGTAGTCTGGTGTAAGGCTAAGGCTAGACCTAAAAGCCCTAACCCCTCTGTTGAAGAAACAAAGATCTATCTTTTCTTTTGCAGGATCTTCGTTGTCGTCTGTAGCCTTTTTGGAGCACCCAACGGGCTTGAGTGCCTCAAGCACTGGGAAGAAGCTCTTGATCTTTGTTGGGTCAGCAATGCATGTAGATAGAGGACCAGACATGGCGAAAACCTGGTTGGAGTATCCAACAGGAATCAGCAGTTGAGAAGAGTAAGTCTCACGCTTAGTAGTTCCAAAGGGTTCGGGAACCCTTCGCATTCCTTTGGAGTTAACTGTTGGAACAGTTGAAAAGATTTTCGGTTTGGCAGTTTTAGAGGGAGTGTTAGAACTGGGGACATTGGAAGAACGAGAACCTGAAGCCATTTTTTGGGTTGAGATGAAGATGGATGAAGAACAAAGTTTTTTGCAGAAATTTTTGTTCAATATTAAGGCTTGGATGAAGAAAGCGTGAAAAGTCCCACGAGGGGCACTTAGCGCTATTTATAGTGATTGGAAAATCACAAAACTCGAGGTCATTTAATGTTTCAGACAATAGTGGGGCACGTGGCGCTCATTTGCTGTTGTAGTCGTTCTACAGAACTGAAACGGTGCAGCGTGCATCCTCGATTTCGGGGAATTATCATGATGACAATCTGTGAAAAGACATTGGGCATGCCAAACGCCTTACTGAAGTGACGTCTTAGGAACAGTTGGAATGATGGCTTTTTGGGATTGTCAGTTGGTTGGTAGGAGACGAAAAGCGCACGAGCTAATCTGTGGCTAAGAATGAAGGACAGGTGTCGGGTGGAATCTCAAAGAATGCCTTTTTCTTTTCAGCGTCGAAATAAGGCATTCTTGGGGGGCAATTGGTTGGCTCCTAAATTCGACACCCTTGTTTGTTATCAATATAGACCATTAATTATGAGTTTGAAGAGTTTCTAGGTTTCGACCAACTGATCCTGTCGAATGCTCATCAGAAAATGGCAAGGT
This sequence comes from Vicia faba, assembly GCA_948472305.1. Lineage (NCBI taxonomy): Eukaryota > Viridiplantae > Streptophyta > Magnoliopsida > Fabales > Fabaceae > Vicia > Vicia faba. The sequence goes on along the minus strand of OX451737.1, from coordinate 1,120,776,913 downwards.
ACTTAGAGAGTTTCTTTTAAGTGGGAATCTTGTTACCTTCGATGTCGAAGGAACTTCTCGATAAAGGTATCTGATGCCCAGGGTGGAACGGTTTGAGATTCGAATGTTTGGAGGGAAAACAGTTCCCAGCAGTTACCAAACGCAATGTGCCAAGATCAGGAGCGTCGAATGCTGTGAGCGTGCCATGTGGCGTCATCTCGAAGCGACGTAACTTCCCAACGGTTACTTAAGATGTGTTTTAGTATAAATACTAGTTGTTCACGTATTTTTCGCGTGTGTTCATCATTATATACAAGTCACTCATCTAGATTCAAGTACCTAGTGTGAGCGAAAGAATTGTTGAGAATGTATGTGTGAAACACCATTTAAATTAATCAAAGTCTTTTATATTCAAGCACTTTATTGCCTTTCATTTACTCATCTCCGTCGAAGCCTTTTATTTAACGCTTTCATTTATTCTATCAAGCTTTTCTTCATGCAATTTACATAAAGTGTCTTTACTTTACTGGCATTAATCATCATTAGATTTAGTCAAACCCCAGAAAATCAACCATGTCTTAGGATCAATCTGATCGATCCTGCGAGTCACCAAATAAGTAACCTTTTGGAAGATCAGCGGTTGTTTACCAATTTCCACGGTAAACAAATTGGCACACCCGGTGGGACCTTGTGTTGATTTTTAAGGTTAACCGTATTTATACAAAATATCATATTTTTCGAGAAGTATTGCATGTTATTGAGAAGTGGTAGAATATACACTAACGATACCAATACTAGGAGAAGAAGAGAAGCGATGGCGAATCCGCCAAACAATAGCGAAATCCCACAAACAAATGCGGGAACAACGGTTATCCCAACCGCAAGTGAAACGGTAACCGCTGGTTCAACACTAGCAGTAATGGTCACACAAACGGGGCCATTACCTCCATTCACTATCCCCAGAATGCCTTTGGGAACTCCCCCACCAAGGGGAAACCCAGGAACTAGGCCTTATGTTCCCCCAGGATTTTTGACAGTCGGTCTAAATCGAGAACCACTCTATGGCATGCCAACTTCTGAATTGGCTAGCCTGACGAATGCTGCGTCCACTTTTTCAGACCCTTTAGTGAGCGCCTCTTCGCCACTCCAAGGTTCCGGAGTTGGTATGGCGAACAGGGGTAGGACCCAACTCTTAGGAGGAACGTCCCAAGTAGCGCATGGCATTACGAATGCCTCGACAACAGTCTTGAGGCAGCAAATGGATGAAAGCAACCACGATATGGTTCAAATGTTGGCACAAACTTTAAGCACAATGTTAAATCCTCTAATACAAAATACCACCCAGTCGAATCAGCAGATGACAGCACAAATGGCGCGTCTGGCCGATTTTTTTGGGGTACCCCAACCTATTCGACAGCCCCAAAGGGCACAGATGAGGGGAAACCAAGGTATACTTCTAGAGGAAGAAACCATTATTAACCAAGTCCAGCAGCCTGTCGAAGAAAACCTTAGGACACGATTGGAACAACCCGGGGTCGAAGAACCTAGGGTCATAGCCCCGGAAGTAAGGATAGTCAATAGAAACCAAAATGCTGACGAAGTAGTTCAGCATATCCAATACCAGAATATGGGTTTGGAAAATAACTTGACAGCCATGATCGAAAGAATCATGACGCAAAATGGGATGAATACGGGCTTCCGTAGGCCCAACTTTACATCCCCACTGTCAGAATATGTGTTACAAACAAACTTACCTCCTAGATGTAAAGTCCCTAAGTTCACTAAATTTTCAGGGGACACGACAGAATCCACTGTCGAACATGTGGCGAGATACTTGATTGAAGCAGGAGAGATTTCAAACAACGAAAACCTGAGGATTAAGTATTTCCCAAGTTCCCTAACAAAGAACGCGTTTACTTGGTTCACAACTCTTCCCCCCAATTCGATCCACCATTGGACCCAGTTGGAGAGATTGTTCCATGAGCAATTCTACATGGGACAAACCAAGATAAGCCTGAAAGAATTGGCCACTGTAAAGAGGCGATTCACTGAACCTATAGACGAATATCTAAATAGGTTTAGGTTGCTCAAAGAAAGATGCTTTACGCAAGTGCCAGAACATGAGTTAGTCGAAATAGCCGCAGGAGGTTTAGATTATTCCATTAGGAAGAAATTAGACACTCAATACCTGAGAGACATGGCCCAATTGGCCGATAGGGTTCGACAGGTAGAACGCCTTAAAGCTGAAAAAGCCAAGGCGACAAAAACTCATAAAAGAGAAAGGATAGCATATGTCGAAATGGACGATGAAGATCCAGAAACCTTCAACGAAACTATAACCGTCGAAGAAAGCGAGGTCGATTTAGCGGAGTTAAAACAAGGGCCACCATACTCTTGCAAACTACTAGTCCCCTCAAGTGGAAAAAACCCCACTGGTCCTGAAAGGGCCAACGATAGGTTCCCCAAAAAGACTTACAGTTTTGATATTACAAAATGTGATGAAATTTTTGACTTACTTGTAAAAGATGGCCAAATGATAGTACCCCCAGGGGTAAAAGTGCCTCCTCTTGATCAAAGAAAGAAAAGAGGCTTTTGTAAATATCATAATTTTCTGGGCCATAAAATATCTCAATGTTTTCTTTTCAGGAATCTCGTGCAAGATGCTATCGAAGAAGGGAGGTTGAAATTTGCCGATAAGACCCCCATGACTGTGGACTCTAACCCTTTGCAGGCTGAAGCCCATTATGCTGAACCTTCAGAGGTGAATGTGATCGAGGCGTCCAGAAGTCAGGTGAAAAGGCCAGGAATAACTATGGTCGAAGTCACCAAGGATCATGCCAACATGCCAATCTTTGGCAGTTTTTCTGGGAATCTTTCTAGAAAAACAATCGAAGCAGTCCAAAAAGCTGTTGAAGGCCCAAAACTGGAGACAGTTGGAGCCCCAAAATCTGGAGCAAAACCCAGTTCCTACTTGGCTGCAGTCCAAGGCCAGACAGAGGACCTGGAGGCCAGATGAAGCAGATGACTCTTGCCACCAAAGACACCATGAATGTCAACATGGTAGAAATCTCTGAATCAAAAGCATAAGAGGAGGCCATTAGGTAAGAGCAGGCAAACAAAACGGCTTTCCCTCGGAAAAATGAAAATCTGGCAGATTTCCTACAAAGATGCCAGAAGAAGAAGTCAGAAGTGATGCTGTGTCCTCGATGCAGCTCGATTTTCGACAAGAAAGCTGCTGAACACATCCAAGGTGTAAGAGCAGCAAACAGAAGAGGGGAAGGTGTTGATATTCGACATGACCCCAGAAGAACCTACCAAAAGGGTTCAAATCAAGAGAAGAGGCCACTGACTTTCAGGCCTCCAACCAATGTTCCAGTTGATACGTGGTATAAAACATCAGGTCGAAAGAGACCGAGCGAAGAAAGGTGGCACTCCTTCGAAGTGCCAAGAGGTTCATCTTTGACACACAAGAAAGAACCCCAGGTTGTCGCCTCTAAAGTGACCCAGGTATCAAGTAACTACAAGGGAAAGAATCCCATGTCTCGATCCCAATGGAGAAGATACCAGAGGCGGCGAAAGGCTGAGAGGGAAGCTACCAATGAACCAAAGCCAGAATCGAGTTCAAATGTCCCTCAGAGAAAGCAGAGAAAGCCTCTGGAAAGGCAACCAGTGACCAATAGACTGGTATGGCCTAACCAGGGCGAAGTTGATGACGAAGATGGCTCTGAGTCTGATGACACCCTAGATATCATGGTGAACATAGTCTCAATTTTGCCAAGAGAGTTCAACCGCCAGATGGAGGTCGAATCGAACGATTGGGAAGTCGAACAAGAAATGGCCAAGCATAGGCCAGTATGCTACTTCGTCATGGATAATGGCGGTACTGAAGAGCAAAATGGTTTCTTCGAACTACCTACTGAGGCGATGAAAAATCACCTCAAGCCTTTATTCATAAGGGCAAAACTCGAAGAAGCCACTGTAAATAAGATCTTGGTGGACTGTGGGGAAACCATCAACATCATCCCTCACTTTATGCTGAGAAAAATAGGCAAGAGTGATGAAAACATCAAGCCTCACAACATGGTCCTGTCGAATTATGAAGGTGGAATAGGGACCACTATGGGTGTGATCCAACTAGACCTCAAAGTAGGATCCATCCTTCGACCAACTATGTTTATGGTCATATCGTCCAAACCAAATTATAATCTTTTGTTGGGCCGAGAATGGATACATGGTGTTGGAGCAGTACCATCATCAATGCACCAAAGGTTGATACTATGGCGTCCTGACGGAATGGTCGAAAATATAGAAGCGGATCAGAGCTATTACTTGGGCGAAGTAAATCACCTAGGGAGAGTTGACTTCGACAAAAATTTGGCTCACATTGGGCCATGCCCAGCACCTGGCTTCGACTTGGCGCCAGCGCCAAATGCTTTTTGTTCCTTGAACTTGCACCCTGAGCATGGTTTTCAATGGGACAGAGAAGACTTGTCCCACATTGAATTCAGTGGGCTAACTGACATCCAGCCAACTGGTTGAGGAAGCGAATTCAGTGATAATGACTGAGTCACAATCACTGCAGCGAATTTCGGCTTATGTAGCCGAAACAAGGATGATAACGGCTCTCGAAGCCGAAGTAAAATATATGGCCACTCAGGCCAATGATCAAGAGCTACCTTCTGCAGGTCCTAGAAAGGATTTCGACCCAGAACCTCCTGATATCATCCCAGAAGGAATACAGGAGCAAAGGCTCGACGCCATCTACGACGATGAGCCTTTGGGATTCGAAAAGGACCCCCTGGCGAACAACATCAAAATGTTAGCACAAGATCCTTTAGAAGAAATCAACTTGGGCGAAGGGTTAGAGAAAAAGCCAACTTACATTAGTGCAAAAATAGACCCAGAGCTCAGGTTTGAAGTGATCCATTTGTTAAAGGAGTTCAAGGACTTCTTTGCATGGGATTACGACGAGATGCCTGGTCTCGACAGAGGATTGGTAGAACTTCAGTTGCCAATCAAACCTGGGAAGAAGCCAGTCAAGCAAAGTCCAAGACGCTTCGCTCCAGAAATACTGTCGAAGATCAAAACAGAAGTCGAAAGACTGCTGAAGTGCAAATTCATACGAGCTACGAGGTATGTCGAATGGATTGCAAACATTGTGCCAGTGATTAAGAAAAACGGCACGTTGAGGGTATGCATAGATTTCAGAGATTTGAATGCTGCTACACCCAAAGATGAATATCCTATGCCTGTGGCGGAAATTCTAGTCGATTCTGCCGCTGGCCATGAGTACCTGAGCATGCTAGATGGTTATTCAGGATATAATCAAATTTTCATTGCCGAAGAAGAAGTGTCGAAAACAGCTTTTCGATGCCCCGGGGCTTTAGGCACTTATGAATGGGTAGTGATGCCTTTTGTCCTAAAGAACGCTGGGGCAACATATCAGCGAGCGATGAATTCTATCTTCCATGATTTTATTAACACTTTTATGCAAGTGTATATTGATGATATTGTTGTAAAATCTGTTTCCAGGAAGAACCATATAGACCACCTTCGACAATCATTTGAAAGAATGAGAGAACATGGTCTGAAAATTAACCCTTTGAAGTGTGCGTTCTGTGTAAAAGCTGGAGATTTCTTGGGCTTCGTCATCCACAAGAAAGGAATCGAAATCAACCAGAACAAGACGAAGGCAATCTTGGAAGCGAAAGCGCCAGCGAACAAAAAGGAACTGCAATCTCTGCTGGGCAAGATAAATTTCTTAAGGAGATTCATATCTAACCTAAGTGTAAAAGCTCAAGCCTTCTCACCCTTACTTCGATTGAATAAGGAAAGATTCAAGTGGGGGCAAGAGCAACAAGAAGCCTTCAACAAAATCAAAGGATATCTCACCAAACCACCTATTTTGGTGCCTCCTTGCGGCAACAGGAGTATGAGATTGTACATAGCTGCATCCGACAAAACTTTGGGAAGCATGTTAGCCCAAGAAGATGAAAATGGAGTCGAAAGACCCATTTACTATCTTAGTAGAGTTTTGAACGATGCAGAAACTAGATATAGCGAAGTTGAAAAATTATGTCTATGTCTTTATTTTTCTTGTACAAAGCTCAAAAAATATATAAAACCAGTTGATGTGTATGTTTCGTCTCATTTTGATGTTTTCAAATACATGTTGTCGAAACCCATCCTGCACAGCCGAATTGGCAAGTGGGCGCTAGCATTAACTGAGTACTCATTGACCTTTATGCCTCTTAGGGCAGTAAAAGGGCAAGTGGTAGCAGAATTTATAGTCGACCACTCAATTCAGGTTGAGAATATAAATTACGTGGAGATAGAGCCTTGGAAATTCTACTTCGATGGTTCCAGCCATAAAGATGGAACAGGAGTAGGAGTCTTGATTATTTCTCCAGAAAAAATTCCAACAACATTCAAGTACAAGATATCAGGTACTTGTTCGAACAATGAGGCTGAGTACGAAGCTCTAATTTCTGGCCTTGAGATATTGTTGGAATTGGGGGCAACTCGAGTCGAAATAATGGGAGACTAATAGTTAGTCATTAAGAAAGTCACAAAAGAATATAAGTGCATAAGAGAAAATCTTATTATGTACTTTGTGATAGAAAATCGTTTATTGAAAAAATTCGAAGTGGTCAACATTCGACACATACCTAGATTGGAAAATCAAGTAGCCAATGATTTGGCACAAATTGCATCTGGGTACAAAATTTCAAAAACGAGATTACAAAGAGCAATCAAAGTTCGAGAAAAAATAAAAGCAACTAGCCTGTCCCCAACAGATTTGAAATCGACAAGACTAGGGTATGCTGATCAAAGGAACTTTGAAATATCGTTCATAGATAATTTGTCAGAGCAAGATTGGAGGAAACCCATTGTAGATTATCTACAAAATCCAGCAGCTTTGACATAACGAAAAATAAAATATAGGGCGTTGAGTTACGTACTCATGGGTAATGAGTTATTTAAAAAGACGCCTGAAGGGGTATTGCTAAAGTGCTTAAGCGAAACTGAAGCATACATAGCCCTTTCGACTACGCACGCTGGAGCATGTGGGGCTCACCAAGTAGGCCATAAGATGAAATGGTTGTTGTTTCGACAAGGACTATACTGGCCCACCATCTTGAAAGATTGTGTTGAGTTCGCGAAGGGTTGCCAGGAATGTCAAGTCCATTCCGGCATCCAACATGTACCAGCAAGCGAACTTCACTCAATAGTGAAACCTTGGCCTTTTAGAGGATGGGCGTTGGATCTTATTGGAGAGATTCGACCAGCATCATCAAAGAGCCAGAAGTATATACCGGTAGGCATTGATTATTTCACTAAATGGATCGAAGCTATTCCTTTAGTCAATGCAGACCAAGAAAATGTCATTGAATTTATTCAAAAGAACATTATCTTCAGATTTGGAATCCCTGAGACTATAACGACTGATCAAGGATCAATGTTTACTGGTTGAAAGATGCATGAATTCGCTCAAGAAACAGGCTTTAGACTCCTAACATCAACACCTTATTATGCACAGGCAAATGGTCAAGTCGAAGCAGCGAATAAAATAGTGATCGGCCTGATAAAAAAGCATGTAGGAAAGAAGCAAAAAAATTGGCATAAGACGTTAGACCAGATCTTGTGGGCCTGTCGAACGTCCCCAAAAGAAGCCATAGGTACAACACCATATCGGCTAACTTTCGGTCATGACGCAGTACTGCCAGCGGAAATTTGTCTTCAATCAGCAAGGGTTCAGAGACATCATGATATTCCCTCTGAGGTTTATTGGGATATGATGTTAGACGAACTAGTAGATTTAGACGAGGAAAGACTACGCGCTCTCGACCTATTGAGAATTCAGAAGAAAAGAGTGGAAGGCTCTTACAATAAAAAAGTAAAACCTAAGGCATTCTCGCCTGGAGAATTAGTTTGGAAGCTGATTCTCCCCATGGATCGAAGGGATCGAAGAATGGGAAAATGGTCACCCAAATGGGAAGGACCGTTCAGAATTATCCAAATTTTTTCTGGTGGAGCTTATGAGGTTGAAGAGTTAGGCGAAGATAAAAGACTCTTGAGAGTAAACGGCAAATATTTGAAAAAATATAAACCTATGCTCCAAGAGATCAAAATAAATAGCAATTAATGACCAAATTAACCATAAAAAGCCAAAATGGAAAATTATATAGTGATTAGCCAAAATGGTTGCATTGTCTTACAAATATTACAGTACATGGTTAATAAGTTGCTGAGCAAATTAGAAAGGGATAGAAGCTTTAATTCGAAGATACTTGGCCTGCTGCAACTCCAGCCGTTTGTTACACAAGGCAGTCGCCTGAGAAAGTTTGGCAATCTGGTCATCAAGGGCTTGGGCCTTCTCAGCAAACTCTAAGCCTCGTGTAACTTCAGCTTGGCTCTCTGCGTCCGAAACAGTCGAAAGGAGCTCCTCTTTGCGCTTGGTGTTAACATTTAACTTGGCCTCAAACTCCTCGATCTGCGCCTTTATAGAGGCGTTATCTCGATCTATGGCGTTGATTTCCTCCTGCTTGGATGTCTTCTGTTTCGACAATTCTGCAATTCGAGAAGTTGTTTCAGCTACCTCGGTCCAGGCAGAAGAACTCTTGCCATGTAGTGCTTCGAGCTGGCTGTTGAACCCCCTTTGACGTCTATAGTCCGCAGAGACTTGGTCAACAATGGAGTATAACTCCAAGATAAAGCTGGAAACCTCTGGAGATACAACAAGCAAATCGACTGCACTCAGAACAGCTCCCAGACAAGACGGAGCAGTAGGATCCCCCTCCAAAGCCTTCATTAGATCCTTTTTGAAGAACTGAGCCTTGACCTTCTTCAAAGCCTCATCAAGAGGAGAAGTCGAAGTAGACTTCCCCGATGCAGTAGAAGCATCATGACTAAGGTCAGATGAATTCTCCCTACTCTCAATGATGGCATTCAGGTAGCCAATTGGATCAGTTTGCTTCAAAAGGGCCAAGTCTTCTTTAGACTTGGGCTTTGTCGAGGTGGTCGTTTCTACAGCAGCGGTGGCTTGGGGTTGAGGTTGTTCAGTAGCGTAAGCATCAACATGACCCTCTTCGACATGTTGTTCAGTAGTGTCAGCATCAACATAATCCTCTTTGTCATGTTGCTCCTCTGTCAAATCGACCACTTGAGCTTCCTTTGGTTGTTGTTCCTCTGTTTCGGCAAGGGCTTCATCTTTCGCCAATTCCTCCTCTTGTTGTCTACTATGTTCAGCAGAGTCTTGTGTCTCTGAAGTTTTTGGTGCTGAACTTTCGGTGGTCTCCTGAAAATAGAAGAGGAAGAATATTCTGGTTTAGAGAGATACACAATCGAACGTGATCGTCGACACCTAAGTTAAAAATGGTCGGAGGTACTACCTGTAGAGGAATTTCAGCCCCAGGGCTAGAATTATCACTTTCAACGGGTTTGCTGAGCAAGACGTTCAGCTCCTCCTCCATGGGCTCTTCGATGATCACAGGAGGTGGCCTGGATTTTCTCCCTGCAACCTTGATTCTGATCATAGGTCGAGGCTCAGGAGCAGGGGCATCTTTCTTCAGCTTTCTCCGTTTGAGAGGAACAGGGGGAGATTCATCCTCGTCGTCACTCGCAGATTCGACCGTTAATTCAGGTCGTTTCTTAGGTGCAGGTTCCTGAAACCCCAAATGGAATTGATTTAGAATGCCACATCAAAAATCAGGATGTTAAAACCAGCAGGAAATAATAAAAATTTGGTTACCGGTGCTGAAGGTTTTGTAGAGGGACCTCCTCCCTGATGGCTTTCTGTGGTTTTCTTTGCTGCAGGTTTTCGAACAACTGAAAGAAGACGCGTTCACAAGTTATAATTGACAAGTTATAAGTCGAAATGGAAATACAAATATAATTTAAAGAGTGAACGTACATTTCTTTATTTTGTCAAGGACCAAAATGAAGGACTTCTGGAGTTCGTCCATAAAATCTTTTTCATCGAAGAATTCTTCAGCATAATAACTCTTCCACCAGTCTTCAAAAGATGGTGAATAGAGGAAGTTGAGTTGGTAGTCGAACAATGAAAGTACTGTCCGACCAGCGTACCTACCAATGTGCTTGGTAGCAGCATCCTCAGTGTAATTATTACAAAAACACAACATTGATTTCTCCCTAGGGAAAATGGGAGAAGGAAGTGATTGGATGATACCAAACTATCGAGAGACCAAATTTGGCTGATAAGCAATCAGGCTCAGATGATTCTTGGAACTCTTAAAGCGCAATGGCATTATCCTGGGAGTGAGAGATGCTTCCCACAATGTTGTGTGCTCTTTGAGATGAGGATCCTCTGATGACTTGGGATGGGGCCTGGTGAACCACCCTGGACCAAACTTTCGACGGGCGAAAGGAGCCATGGTCGAGGTAAATTCTTTCCTCCCTGCAAACATCAAAACGAAGTTTGCAAAGGTCTGTTGGAGTTCCAGCCCATCCTCAGTGGGAGTCAGTAAATCCAGCCTGGTACCTTCGATACGCCTTTTGGCTATCTCAGGAGCTTGTTCGTTTATTTGAGTTTTCTGAGGTAAAAAAGACTCAAAAGTGGCGTTTAGCCATAGTTGTAGTAGCCAGAAGGGTCCTGCAAGCAGCAAGCTGGCTCTATTTTCTATTACCTTTAATAGAGTCGCCCCACTGCTTATCGACTCATATAGGTTCACCAGTATTAATTCGGCCAAACAGATGTTTTGACCGTGGTGAAGCTGGGTAGCAATGGTGACCATTTTCTTCGTCACCTGTAGAGATTTCGTGCAGAACACGAAGCGTGACAGCCAAAGGGATAGAAACGCAATGTGCTCCACGTCTGTCACCTTAGCTGTCGATTTGTCATGATAGTGGTTGGTGTAGGTGGTGTAAGTGGGTTTGGTAGCTGAAAACCCAATATGGTCTTTAGACATTTCCTCTGGGTCAAAGTAATCCCCAGTTGGTCGAAGACCGGTAATGGCAGCCACGTCGAAGAGAGTGGGTGTTACCATTCCACAAGGCAGGTGGAAGGTGAAGTGAGTATAGTCCCAAAATACCAAAGAAGCTACCAGCATTTCAGGGGAGTAGTTGAGACCAATCTTCGACAGCATGACTAGGTCATAAATCCCCATGTTCTTCCAAATCGAAGCCTGGCTTTTTTCCATCTTGTCGAGCCAAGCGTTGTAGTCTGGTGTAAGGCTAGGGCTAGACCTAAAAGCCCTAACCCCTCTGTTGAAGAAACGAAGATCTATCTTTTCTTTTGCAGGATCTTCGTTGTCGTCTGTAGCCTTTTTGGAGCACCCAACGGGCTTGAGTGCCTCAAGCACTGGGAAGAAGCTCTTGATTTTCGTTGGGTCAGCAATGCATGTAGATAGAGGACCAGACATGGCAAAAACCTGGTTGGAGTATCCAACAGGAATCAGCAGTTGAGAAGAGTAAGTCTCACGCTTAGCAGTTCCCAAGGGTTCGGGAACCCTTCGCATTCCTTTGGAGTTAACTGTTGGAACAGTTGAAAAGATTTTCGGTTTGGCAGTTTTAGAGGGAGTGTTAGAACTGTGGACATTGGAAGAACGAGAACCTGAAGCCATTTTTTGGGTTGAGATGAAGATGGATGAAGAACAAAGTTTTTTGCAGAAATTTTTGTTCAATATTAAGGCTTGGATGAAGAAAGCGTGAAAAGTCCCACGAGGGGCACTTAGCGCTATTTATAGTGATTGGAAAATCACAAAACTCGAGGTCATTTAATGTTTCAGACAATAGTGGGGCACGTGGCGCTCATTCGCTGTTGTAGTCGTTATGCAGAACAGAAACGGTGTAGCGTGCGTCCTCGATTTCGGGGAATTGTCATGATGACAATCTGTGAAAAGACATTGGGCATGCCAAACGCCTTACTGAAGTGACGTCTTAGGAACAGTTGGAATGATGGCTTTTTGGGATTGTTAGTTGGTTGGTAGGAGACGAAAAGCGCACGAGCTAATCTGTGGCTAAGAATGAAGGACAGGTGTCGGGTGGAATCTCAAAGAATACCTTTTTCTTTTCAGCGTCGAAATAAGGCATTCTTGGGGGGCAATTTGTTGGCTCCTAAATTCGACACCCTTGTTTGTTATCAATATAGACCATTAATTATGAGTTTGAAGAGTTTCCAGGTTTCGACCAGCTGATCCTGTCGAATGCTCATCAGAAAATGGCAAGGTACTTAGAGAGTTTCTTTTAAGTGGGAATCTTGTTACCTTCGACGTCGAAGGAACTTCTCGACAAAGGTATCTGATGCCCAGGGTGGAACGGTTTGAGATTCGAATGTTTGGAGGGAAAACAGTTCCCAGCAGTTACCAAACGCAACGTGCCAAGATCAGGAGCGTCGAATGCTATGAGCGTGCCATGTGGCGTCATCTCGAAGCGACGTAACTGCCCAACGGTTACTTAAGATGTGTTTTAGTATAAATACTAGTTGTTCACGTATTTTTCGCGTGTGTTCATCATTATATACAAGTCACTCATCTAGATTCAAGTACATAGTGTGAGCGAAAGAATTGTTGAGAATGTATGTGTGAAACACCATTTAAATTAATCAAAGTCTTTTATACTCAAGCACTTTATTTCCTTTCATTTACTCATCTCCGTCGAAGCCTTTTATTTAACGCTTTCATTTATTCTATCAAGCTTTTCTTCATGCAATTTACATAAAGTGTCTTTACTTTACTGGCATTAATCATCATTAGATTTAGTCAAACCCCAGAAAATCAACCATGTCTTAGGATCAATGTGATCGATCCTGCGAGTCACCAAATAAGTAACCTTTTGGAAGATCAGCGGTTGTTTACCAATTTCCACGGTAAACAAGTCCCTAAAGAAAAAATCTAAGACATCTCACAACATTACTATCATGATCATACGATGACCCAACACTCGTCCCTTCACATCCAACGATGGGGCTTCTTATCAATTCAATGGTAAGATAGTAACATCTAAAGGAGGAGAAAAAGCACTTCTAAGACCTTTTGAGTAGGTAGATTCGCTCCTAGTTACTCGCTTGATCACAACAAAAACATTTCATACACCTACGCTTCCTCTTTCAAAACATTTTTGAAACAAACACTTTGTATACATTCTTATAGAAACGAGAATCATTATAAAGTTATATTTTCAAAATACTTTCAAAGCATATCTCACAAACACATCTTCGAACTATTTTCGAAACAAATACTTTGTATACATTCTTATAGACACGAGAATCATTACAAAGTTACATTTTCAAAATACTTTCAAAAAACACACACAAAGCACATTCAAATAAAAGCAAGTGATCTAACAAGTAACTAAGAGCCCATGGAAAACCATGGATGAAAAGGGTGCTAATACCTTCCCTTTTCATAATCTACCCCCCGAACTCAAAAACATCTCTAAAAGGTCTTTCCTGTGCTTTTTCACCTTTCCTTATTGGATAAAAGAAAAGTCGGTGGCCACTCTTACTAAACCATAACATTTACAAACACAAACGCAAAACCTCAAGTCAGTTCTCCCACTGTATCACAAGTGGTATATTGATAAAAATTTCAATAAACAACACAAATCGTACGTACCACATTATCAATCAACAGATAAAAGTTATCTCAATTATTTTCATGACGTACACCAATAGTAGATAACATATAAAAATTGACATCTTAAAGTATGCAAACCTATATATAGTATTACAACTCATCAATCAACATTGTTTTTACAAGAATAACAAACAACATTGACAATCATATTAATATTGTTCAAAATCATTTCTTTTTATAACTAAATTTTTTTTCATTATATAATGAATGTATTTTATCTTTTATATTGATTAAATACATTCATTATTTAATGAACCTAAAAAGAGAATCTTTACTTATAATAATAAATAATCAGAGAGAATATTTATTTATATTTAATTCCACCTATTTACCTCTTTGCAGTAAATTTTAAATAATTTTATCGAGAAAGGACTAATTAATTGTTACTGATGTCTTCAGATCCTCAAAACAATTTTAATGTTGGGCTTTCTCTTGTTGCAAATAGGTCCAAACGTATCACAAAAACTTATGCGCATAATAAATATTATATGTAATTATAATAGTAGTAATTACTATGAAAAATGCTTATCAGTAAGAAAGTATAAAAGCAAGAAAGATAAGAATTAAATCTCAATCATTTATTATTACCACTACCTGGTGATTCCTATTAAAAAGAAAATTAAATTTAAAACAAATTTAAAATTATCCTATAAAATAGTGACAAGTGTACATTCTTTCCTTTCTTATTCAAATGATTCTTACTATATAGAATTACTCAATTATTATTTGTATCGTTTGTGTAGGTTTGTTTAGAAGTTATTGAACTGATCCTTACTATTACGAGGTAGTTATTTTGTAATCTTATAAATTGTATTGTGTTAGAACAAGATTTTGATGATAACAATACATATATTTTATATGTAAACAATTTTGTTTCTAATAGTTTCTTGAGTGTGCAGATTAGAAGTTCTAATTGATTCAGGATTCTTGTCTAAAGAATCATCAGAAGCACACATTAGAAGACTATTGCATCTGATTCTGAAGTAACATTAGTAGTTCTGAAGAATGCTGAATGTTCGCCAGAAAGGGGATCTCCTATGTACTTCTCAAATAAGTTGTTGCTTCAGAAGTCACAAGTATTCAAGAATAAAGAGATTTTGTTAGAGTTTTTGCTCCAAGATCAGAAAACAAGATTGCACAAAAACAAGTTTTCACATCAAAGATCAGAAGTCAAGATTTATTCATCAGAGGAGTTGTTGCTCGTGACTATGAAGACAAAGTCCAGGTTCTGAACACATCAAAGGAAAGCTTCTACCTTAGATTCAGAAGTCAAGATTTGTTCATCCGAAAAGCTGCTGCTTCTAATTCTCAAGACAATGTCAAGATTCTGAAGACTCGGGAACTTTGTGGAATATGCGCATATAACTTTACATCTGAAGTATTCCATTAGAAGACTGATCAAAGGAAAGTTAGATCTTCTGAACTCATCACTTCTACACATCATATAGTCCATCAGAAGACAATATCAAAAGATGATATCTTCTCCAGCCAATATACTTCATCAGAAGTTATATGCATCAAAAGATAATATCATCAAAAACAAGTGCAAGAAGAGTTAGTACAAATGTACAATTACACATTCCACTCAAATAGATGTATTGTGTACTATTTGTCTCCCACGATCAATTCCTACCATTATGGCAGCTGGCAAGATGAAAGTGACATGTGTACTACTATAATGGTCTACTTATTCAACGCCTATATAAAGGATCAACTGTTTCATTTAAAAATCACAAATCTAGAGAACAAGAATAGTAATGCTGCTGTAGTACGGTGGGAGAACTGACTTTTGGTTTTTGCGTTTTATCGCAAATATTGCGGATAGCAAGAGGCGCCACCGACTTTTCTTTTATCTAATAAAGGAAAGGGTGAAAAGAATAGGAAAGACCTTTGAAATTTTTTTGAGTAAGGGGGGTAGGTTATGAAAAGGGAAGATATTAACACCCTTTTCATCTATAGTTATCTACGGGCTCTTAATCGCTATCTCACTTTGAAAATTCTTTTTGAATGTGTTTGAAAATATTTGAAAATGCCTAAGTGTGACAATTTTGTAATGATTATCGTATCATTAAGAATGCATACAAAATGTTTATTTTGAAAGTATTTGTTGAAAAGTGTCATTGTGTGAAAAATGTTTTGAAATGTTCACGAGCAAGCCATTAAGAACTATCTACCTACTCAAAAGTATTTTGTTCTTTTCCTCTTCCTTTAGATAGTGCTATCCTACCATTGGTTAATAGGAAGCCTTATCGTTGGATGTATGAGGGACAGGCGTGGGTCATCGTAGATTCATAAAGGCAACATATAGGGATACCTTTAGCAATTCGAAGGGACTATCATCATGTATTCGTAGGTAACATCGAGGGACAATATCATTTGTTGAAGTCAACATTGAAGGGTCATCAAGGGACTATGATCTTTATGATGATTTTTAACTGAGGGTCTTTGCTAATGGTATCCCTACGTTTGAGGGACAAGAATATTTTCTGAAGGCAACAAGTGGAGTCACCTTAGAGGTGCGGGTGTGAAACGTGATTTGTTTTTAGTTAATTTATCTTGAATAGGTTTTCTAGTGTTTTGTTTTAAATCTTTCCTTACAAACCCTATTAGCATACATCTAGCAATTATAAGGAAAGCGGTAAAATGTGGAAAAGAAATATAAACTATTACAGGACTTCGGGGAAGGGGGTACAAAAAATAAAAAATGGGGGAAGAAATAGTAAACCCTAGTTTAAGCTATTACAAACCATCAACAATTACATTGTTAGTTCTCTTGTTTTAGGATTGGCTTAATTTTTGTAAAACAAATAATAGCAGCAATAATGTAATGTAGAATAGGATGTCTGAACTTTATAAGAAGAACAGGTACAACAAGAAGTCCTATTACAATGTCATAACATGTTGTGTTGAACTTTTTCAACAACTAGAACAACATGTCGAAGAAGATGTCTGGACATCGCGCCTGCTGAGCTGGATTAATGAGATTCAGTTTGTTATCAACATTGGAAGAATATTCAGGAGAATATTATGCATCCAATGTGGCGCATATTTAAAGGTCCAGAAAATTGAATCAGAAATCAAGGAGAAATGAAGACTTTCTAAATAAGGAGATTATTTAGGAAAGTAAAGATTGAAGACCATTCTTGGGGCATAAGTTTCTGCAGTTTATTACAGCTGATTTACTGTGATTGAAGGCCCAAAACCAGTTGTGTAACAGGTTATAAATAGAAAGGTTTGTAACCTAGGAAATTACATGGCTCAAGATGTAGAAGTCTAGGGTTTTGTCAAGGTAAACCTCTCGGGTTATGGGAAGGGTACCATGTTCACCTCAAAGCCTGTAGGTAAGAGGTGTATTGTTCTTGGAGGAAGCTTTGAAGAAAATCCAGGACATGTTAGGATCAAAGCTAACAAACAGTGGAGCTTGGTTGGAGACTTAGCTAGGTTGTCATAGAAGTATGTCTTCCAAACTGTTTATCTGTGTGATCAGAATCTTGGTGAAGGGTCGTCTATGTTATGACTGAGGTGTTGACTACTAGACATCATTGTGATGATTGGAAGTGGGATGGGGATATTCCATATCTAGGGAGAACCTAGGTAGAAGGGTCATTGGGTAGTGATTAAGTGTGTAGATCGTTAATGGGTGTGTTGGTTGTAGGGTCTACAAATTGATACTACTGATAGTGAACTTCATTCTTGGCTTGATAGCCCCAGAGTAGGTGTTGTTGTACACTGAACTGGGTAATCTGGTGCGTTCTTTATCTTTTCAGTACTATTTTATCTTTCCTGTGTGTTTATGTTAGATCAGATGTCTCGACATCCTTATAGGCCATATGAGTCTGTTGTGCCAGAATTTCAAATGGTATCAGAGCAGACATCATATTCTATTCTGGGTGAGATCTTGGGAAGATACTTTCTGGACATGGGCAAGGAAGAAAGTATTTATTTAAAAGAGTTATGAACTTGGACAATTTATACTATTGTATGGATGATCTCTTATCAAGGATCATTGGTTATATATGACAGGTAGTGTTCTTGGGTGTTGCCATCAGGCCTGCAGCTTAGTGGAAAGTTGTTGCTTGTAGGGTTTATTTTTTAATCCTAGGCTTTCATGCTTGTACTTGGATAGTGGTGAGTCTGAATATTGTTGAGGAGTTCGTTATATTCCGCTGCATATAACCCTGAAAGTATGAGAAGGATACTAGGGTTGTTACCATCAACATAATATATGCTGACATTTTCAACCGTATTAAAAGTGTTAGAGATACTAGAGATTTTCCTCAAGTCCACTCATAAAGACATTTATCAATAAGGTTGATGAGAATCAATTGATCAATGATGCTCATATACATCTGCATATTGACCTTGAAGTCTGACAAGGATGGTGTGTTCAAAGAAGAAGGAACTGATGTTCTATGGGATGTTAGAACATTACTTCAGCAAGTATTCAACTACCAGTTGAAGAACAACTGTTTTGGGTGCTGAACAAAAATATTATGAATACTTTTTGTTTGGAACCTACTCCTAATATGGAACAGGAGGCATCTGGTTTGTGCAGGCTGATTAGGACACAATCAACAGTTTATCTACTCCATGTGTCAGGCTTATGAGAGTATAGAGGTTAAGCTCCATGCTCTTAAGAAGAACTCATAAAGGAATATCTACAAGACCCTTTATGTATATGAGATGAGCTCATATCTGGAAGATCCTTCTGATCAAAGGAACCAGATTCATGGAATCCTGTTGTGACCATATAATAGATTATGTTTGAAGAGGAGTATTGTGATCCAACCACAATGTTTGATGTTCCTGAGTATTGTTTTGATTGCCCTCAAGGAAGAGAATTTGTAATTATCTTTGTGTACCCTCAGAAGTTGTTGAAAAAGATCCCATTGTCAAGGGTTGATATTATGTCAGACAGAATATCATGATATCTTTGAAGATGTTAAAATTTGAAGGGAATTGATTTTGAAGAATCAAGGGAAACAGATGCTTTGAAAAGTCTTTTTTTGTCATGCCTAGCAGAGTCTATTTTAGAGAACTACTAGATGGAATTTCCTATGTAGGTACAGACAATGGCATCCATCATCTCAAAGTCACACATGAGGTCTAAAGAAAATCTTATTGAGATGTGGCTCGTGCAATCCCCTGCATATGCTGGTAGCCTGATCCTGAAGATTGATCAGTTGTTGTTGGTTTGTTTCCTTGTGTTAACCCCCATAAGAGTTGATTATAAGTTACTATGGAAGTTACCCCTAGAACCATAGTAAGAATGGATGATGTTGTATCTGATGTCGGGACATCATTTCTAGGTGTGTGCTTCCTCTAAAAAGTAAGTTGTTGTGTAGATCATGAAGTGAGTATTGTTGTTCACCAGTAAAGTTCAAAGTTGGAAAGTTTGATCATGATGGAGCTGAAGACCAGTCTCTGACCAAGTCTAGAATGTTGAAAGAATCCTCTTGTGTTGAACAATGAAGAAGAAGGATATCAGTTCAAGTGCTCTAACATCTGTTGAAAAGGAGTATCATCTGCAGTTGTGTATGGGGAAGTTTTCCTCTGATGACAAATATCTTGTCGGGAGCTAAGTATAAGTCTGATCTTGTGAAGATGTGCATGTTACTGATGATAAAGACCTTGTCGGGAGATGAGTACTTATTTGAGGTATGGATGTAAATCTACTATCTGGACTAATGATTCAGATATTGTTGAGAGTTTATTTCTCTCTATGGTGATCAGGTGGCTGTATCAACCTGAACGAGTAACAAAAGATGTAATCTTGTGTGATCTTCTCCTAAAAAGACTATCAAGCGTAATAATCTCTTTGGTTAATAAATCAAGAACTAAATTATTGGGATCTGTGAAGAAAGGTTGATGTCCTAAATGATGTTGTAACATCATTTTATAAAGGAAGGTTTGGGATTATGATTATGTAAGATTGAGAATCAAGATGGCTGTCAAAAGAAGGAGTTCCAACTTTGTGGATTAGAAGATGCAGATCCTGATCCTGTCCTTAGTAGCATGCTTTGTGTCTGGATAACTACTATGATGAAGACTTCACTAGTACCAACAAAGTAATATCAAGAAGGTGGTTTTCCTCTGTTGCAAGTATGCTATTTGAGGGTTTGTGTCTGTATGGTGTCCAAGTATGTGTTCACGATATCTTGTCTATCCAAAGAGGTATGGATATTTGTGTAGTTATATAGGGCCATGTATCATACATGACCTTGTAAAAGTCTGAAGACTTGGAGTTGGTATATTAGATTCAGGATGAGTTATTGATATGTTTCAGTGAGTGCGTGAAGCCTCTTGGTGTCCAAGTGTTCATCCTCGGCAGAAGCCTTGTTTGTCCATGATAGGGGGAGCTTAGAACTTATCTATGGTTATTGTTGTAGTAGTTATGGAGCTTTCATGTAATTCAAGCTTGTGAATAGTACAGGAAACATGTTGTGACCTGTGGCTACTAGGTGTAGCTGTCTATACCCCTGTTGGGTCTATGTGGTTCTAGTCAGGAGAAGCTAGTATACTCTGTTTTCTCCAAGGGTTAAGCTTAAGGTCAAGTCACCGACCTAACCTGAAACGTTTTGGCTGCCATGATTGGATGTCTTGTCGAAGTTTCAACAAGGATCACAAGTGTGAAGAAGAAAGATGCCAGTTTTACCTAGTGTGAGAAATTTACTACAGAGTATAATGAGAGAATATTTCTATTGTATGGTTAATCTGAAGACGAGTCCATGTGAGAATGGGGAGTTTGTTAAAGGGCGTAGATGGAAATAAGTCCCTTGGATGATGTTTCTAGAACCAAAGCAGATAAGCTCTATGGTAATGTTGCCGATGTCTCACATGATGTTGGAACATCATTTTTGATGATAGTGTATTAAAGATACTTGGAACTATGAATCTCAATATTCAAACTCCATAATCATTAATGGAAGTTCTTTCTATGGTGTTGAATAAGGATATTCTGATTGAAGGAGAAGTATACTCAAGAAATGTATAACTACTATCTTGGTTTGAAGACCTTACTAGTGTCAGCAAATACTAGTAATTTGTAGAAGGAGGATTTAATCAGCACATTGGTTAAGGAGTATTTCTTCTGTTGGAGAGTCTGAATCTTAGTAAAGCTTTTAAGCACACTAAGAAATGGTTGGAAGTTAGTTTCAGACTATGGGTGCATGACATCTTAGCCATCCAAAGAGTCATGACAAAATGTGTGGAGGTGTAAGGGCATGAATCATGTGTCCTTGTACTTGGAGTTATTCCCAGTGAACTAGTGGGTGTTTAGTGTTATGTTTTCTCCATAATGAAGTTTTGATTATCCATAACAGGAGGAGTTAGTGGACTAATTGGTTTGTTTGGAGCTTATCATGTTCAAGAGTATAGAGTTATTTCCATACAATGAAGATGATGTTGGATAACATGCTGAGACATGTTGCTACAAGATATAGCTGTTTATTTCCTTATGAGTCTCTGAAGACTCTAGCCAAATGTTGCTAGAGTATACCATCCTTCTCCAAGAGGATGTGTTGGTTCTGCGAGAATTTATCTTTCTCTGCCGTAGTAAATGGGATAAAGAATACTATCTTGTTGATTGTTAGGAGATGTCATATCCTCTGCCAAAAGTATAAAGAAGAAGACTATGTATAGTCCCCCAAAGCCCTGGAGTAAAGCAGTTCCTCCCTCCAACAAAAGAAAAGTTAGACCTGATAACTCCTTAGATGATGATGAGGAGGATGTCCAAGACATCTCTTCTTTGAAGAAGTCTGCAAGCAATAAACCTTCTGTCAGGGTGCCTGATGCTCCTCTTGACAACATTTCCTTCCATTCTATTGGGAATGCTGAAAAGTGGAAATATTTGTTTCAAAGAAGAATTTCCCTTGAAAGAGAATTAGGAGCAGGTGCACTGGAGTGCAAAGAGATTATGGAGATAATTTCTTTTGCTGGCTTGTGATGATCACAAAAGTAAGGAATATAGGAAAGTATTTGTGTTGAATTTTCCCTTGTTGTCATCAATAGTTATCTGGATAGGTCTGAAGATGATTACTGTGAGTTGGATGTAACTGATAATCAGGTGTGCAAAGCCATTACTGCAAACCAGAATGTAAAACATACAGGAACCTGTGCACCACCTATATGTTCTAATGGGAGCTTCTTAATGGATTTCTATGCACAATGAGTTCTTTAAATGATTTATAACCAGTTTGATTATGTTCTGTATTATGAACTTGATGTACCACATGATGTCTTAACATCATGATTGTTGATGGTTGTTTTGTTTAATGCTTGGGATTGTTCATGTGAAGTCAGATGCTTAAGAATTATTGTGAGAAGTGGGATTTCTGACTATGGAGAGTCTAATCTTGTCTACAGTAGCATGCTTGATGAATGCATGACTATTTTGTTGAAGACTCCACTAGTATCAGCAACTACTAGTGGATATAAAGGCAGAATGCTGCTAACAGATACTTAAGGGGTATTTTTACTGCAAATCACTCCAGAAATAGGTTGGTGATGTGGAGAAACTAAGAGTTTTTGGAGTTTGTGAGTGACTTCACACCTAATATGGATGACATCTTACCTATTCAAAAGGTCATGATACATAGTGTGGTTATGATAAGACAATGATCAAATGTATCCTTGTGTTGTGAAGAAGTCAGGGTTCCTAGAAGTATTCTCAAGGAGTGAGAATATCTGACTCTATTATGACTCTACTGAGGGAGTCAAGGTTCAGAATATGTAGAAAGTGATGAAGTTTCTCATCTAGTCTTCATCTTCAGCTGGAGTATTAGTTACTCATGACAAATGGAGTCTTGTGTATATTTGTAAACTGTTGCTGCAATGACACAAGTATTATCAAGCCAGAATACTGTTCATTTTTTTTGTAAAGATTCTATAAGGAAATAATGTCGAAACAACATGTTGTGACATTATGAAGTCATGGATAAACTTAACAAGACATGGTTATTTCTATGAGAATCTTGGTGAAGATCAGAAGTTCACATATCTCTTAGAAGTTTAATGGGAAGTCTGGGAGAATTTATTTTTCTCTATAGATTTAAAAAAGACTCCTTAAGGGTCTATATTATTAAGAGGTGTCACAAATGTGATATTTTGATATCTTAGTATATGTCACTAAGTCTAAGTGAAAGAAGAACACTTAGAATCCAGTATGAACAGGTGGATAATCTGGTGAAGCATCCCTGATTGGTGGGAGAAGATGTGTTGATCACTGAAATAAGAAGACAATGTCTGACTAAGTGTTAGGACATTATACAGGACATGTTCCTACATGGTCAACATATGGTGGAGTGACCTATGTGTTCAAACACGTGGCTGTAAACAGGGGGAGAAAAAATTGTCTGAATATGCATGTGTATGTACAGGAAGTAGCTATAGCATTCAAAGCCATTATGGACGATGCACATTGATACTTGAAGTTTTCTCCTCAAATATTGTTTCGTTTTGACCAAGATTGGTGCTACAATCTAGGATCATTATTTTCCAAGTAAAATTCCCAGTTATTTATAGAGAGTTCTACCCTTCTCTGTAAACCCGTGAGCTTCTTGAGTCCATAATTCTTATGGCTTTTATTCGAGTTTGGGTAAGCTATGCTTGGGTCTGGTATTATGAAGGTCTCCTTTTCCAAGTTTTGGATATAAAGGGAGAGAAAGGTGAATTAGCTCAGCTCAGATGCTGTTGCCGCCTCCAAAAGTGGTTATTATTAATGTTCACAGATGTCAAGTGGTTATTATTTCTGTGACATATGATTGTGACCTGTGATCTAAGTTATAAACACAGTTGTGACCTGTGTTCTGAGTTATCAAGGGAGGTGGTTGATTTAGTCTTAAGGAGTTATTAAGAGTTCTCTTATTCCACAATTGGTCTTCTATGTTTAGAAGATGTTCCTGCATTGAGGGGGAGTACATGTTGTCTTCTACTATCTTCTTCCTCGTGTGCATCAACCAAACTTTAGGACTTTCCTTCCTTTTATCCTGAAACTTATGTTCGACGGTGCTGATGCAATTGAGTTCTTCAGAGTACTGTAAAGAAGATGTCTAACAAGATGTTGAGACATCATTTTCAATTGAAGATCTATTGTTGTGTGCAGCATCTGCTGAATTGCTGCAAATTGTTTTTTAGATTATTTGTTTTAGCCAAACTTTTCCAAAGGGGGAGATTGTTAGTTCTCTTGTTTTAGGATTGGCTTAATTTTTGTAAAACAAATAATAGCAGCAATAATGTAATGTAGAATAGGATGTATAAACTTGCTAAGAAGAACATGTACAACAAGAAGTCCTATTACAATGTCAGAACATGTTATATTGAACTTTTTCAACAACTATAACAACATGTCAAAGAAGATATCTTGACATCGCGCCTGCCGAGCTAGATTAATGAGATTCAGTTTATTCTCAACATTGGAAGAATATTCAGGAGAATATTATGCATCCTATGTGGCGCATATTTAAATGTCCAGAAAATTCAATCAGAAATCAAGGAGAATGAATACTTTCTAAATAACGAGATTATTTAGGAAAGTAAAGATTGGAGACCTTTCTTGGGGAAGAAGTTTCTGCAGTTTGTTACAGTTGATTTGCTGTGATTGAAGGCCCAAAACCAGTTGGGTAACAGGTTATAAATAGAAGAGTTTGTAACCTAGGAAAGTACACGACTTAAGATGTATAAGTCTAGGGTTTTATAAAGGTAAACCTCCCGGGTTGTGGGAAGGTTGCCATGTTCACCTCGAAGCATGTAGGTAAGAGGTGTATTGTTCCTGGAGGAAGCTTTGAGGCAACTCCGGGATATGTTAGGATCAAAGCTAAAAAATAGTGGAGCTTGGCTTAGAGACTTATCTAATTTTTCATGGAAGTATGTCTTCCAAATTGTTTATCTGTATGATCAGAATCTTGGTGAAGGGTCGTCTATGCTGTGATTGAGGTGCTGACTGCTAGAAATTATTGTGATGATTGGAAGTGGGATGGGGATATTCCATATCTAGGGAGGACCTAGGTAGATGGGTCATTGGGTAGTGATTAAGTGCATAGATCGTCAATGGGTGTGTTGGTTGTAGGGTCTACAAATTGATACTATTGATAGTGGACTTCATTCCTGGGTTGGTAGCCCCCAGAGTAGGTGTTATTGTACACTGAACTGGGTAAACAATTCTTGTGTATTCTTTATATTTTTAGTATTGTTTTATCTTGCCTGTGTGTTTATGTCAGATCAGATGTCTCGACATCCTTGTAGGACATATGAGTCTGTTGTGCCAGAATTTCATACATAATTTATCAAACAACTAATGCGAAAATAAAAGAGCGCGCGGAGATTGCAAAAAGGGAAAGATATGGAAAATGTCTTGATAAAAAAATGATGATTAATCTAACCTAATTGATTTTAATTTAGAAAATAATTTAGATCTGTATCTGTTGTGATCCAAAGGGGGGTGATGAGAGGGTGTATGATGCGCGTTAGCCTGGCTGGTATTGTATTTGCAAAGAGAAAACATGAAAAAAATAATACCAGGGGCAGGGATCGAACCCGTGCCCTGGTACACTAACACCTTTGCAATACACGCTTCTACCACCGGGGCGACCTTACATCCGCTAGCATAAACCAAATCATAACAATAAATATGAAGCCTGTTGCTAATGGCCGGAGAGGCGCCAGAGCCCTAGCTCTGATCGTCTTCTCCAGCAACCTGTAACGTACAGAACCTACAAAAACAATGTGTTAGTGATCAAAAACATCCTAGTGCCCCTAATTCGACCCTCTTGAATCTGATTATGGACCTAGTTTTGGCTATAGATCCTTGCATCGTGAGTTTTGAATAAAATGAAACCGATCAGAGCTATTATGGTATCTCATAGTTTTGCCTGCATGGGATCACAAGATTGATCCAAACCTGTTCAATCATGTCTCAGAAACTCATTAATAACATTAATGCATGCTAAATCATACAGAAAACAAGGATTCAAAAATCAAGAAATAATGAAAAATACGATAATGCATGCATACTGATTCAGTCCCTTCGGATCATGGTAACGAATCCAGCCTTACCCTTTAATGTTCCTGGAAGAAAAATGAATGGAGATTTCGTAGTGAGGAGGCTTGCAAAGATAGTTTTGACAACTTAAGGTTCTTTAAAAAATATTTATAATTTTGGAAAGCTTTTAGAGGAAATGATGTATTTCCATTGCATCTGGTCTTGTTGTGCTTATATAGAGGAAAGATTAGGGTAAACAAATATGGCATAAGACAATGCAATCATGGCCAAATGAGACAAGAATCAAACATATGTACAAACTTCCATTTTGAGTTATTCCTTGCCATTTTGAGCTCACACGGTTTTGCATGGTTTGTCATGTGTTATTGGGCCTCCATGTGATTGAAATCAAAAGTCCATACGCCTTGGCCCAATGATTTTATATTTTATTTGATTTACTTGCATTTATATGAATAAAAATTCAAATAAAAGAAATAAAAATCATAAGAAATATATGAATGAATTTAGAGGTCCTATAACACATTGTGAACATATTTGAACATCAAAAGTTAGGCCCATTAGTCTAGAATTTCAAGTTTTCTCACTTTGCATTTCATGCATTTTACCAAAATTTCCCAACTTGAAATGGTTTCAACTCTCTCAATTTTCATCTTTTGAAGGTTATTTTGGACTTTTTGGAAAGCTCAAGATGTCCTCTTCAATTTCTATTTTGTTTATTTTTGAATTTGGAGAATTTATCTTGATGTAAGTTTCCTTGACAAAACGTGTCTTTTTGTTGACTTTTGGAATGCCCTGTAAAGTATTGGCTCATATCTCTCAAATGAAGCACTTTTAGGACTTGAGCATACTGATACAAAGTTGTAGAGAATTGAATTTTCTTAAAAATAGGCTTTAGTTGGGGAAAAGTTCATGAAGCATGTGAAATTTATGCTTGGTCAAAGTTCAGTTGACTTCTCTTAAGGAAACTCTAATTTGGCATCTTTTGACTTTTGATGATTTGAGGGATTTCCTTGAGGAATCATGATCAACCCTTGATCAAATGATAAATGTAACTTCAAAATGTTGATGTTGATCCAAAATCTTTAAGTTTGACTGTATGTTGACCATAGTTAACTTTTTACCCAATATAGTTGATTTTTAGTCATTTGAGCCATTGACTAAGCAAACTTCTGATGCAAGGCTTGAAACTTGACACGAGCATTGTTGAATACCTATGGAGAACCATGGAAACCATTTGAGACCTTTGAAACCAATTTCTCCTTATGCAAGATGAAACCATAGTTGTGGACTCATTGCTTAGGAGGAGAATTTGTCTGATCAACTCTTGAGCATCTTTGAGCATTTAAGAATTTTAGAAGAATGTCTTGAAGAAAATGAGAGAGAAAATTTTGGGGTACAACAACTTCCCCTGTTTAATATTCTTAAACCTGAAGAGTTATATTGGCATATATGCCATTCGTGACTTGAAGGTAGAAGATGATTGAACACTTAAGTGCCCAAATATTTACACTCACACGTGCACCAAGTAACATTGTTGGTTGATTATACCGGAAATGGGCTTAAAGATTCCATTTGGAGAGGTGACGGAGAGCCGTCGGATATGGGCTTATAGATGTCATCCAGGATAACTATTGATAAGAAAATTAGACTAAGTCTACGCCTGACTTTGTCTTAGAAGATGTATTTGGAACGAGTCTACGCCCGACTTTATCCAAAAGAATAATAAAAATAAATCTATGCTTGATTTTATCTGAACCCGAAGATCTCTATGCCCGACTTCAACTAGAAAAGGTACCCGAAAGAGTCTACGTATGACTTTTTTCCAAAAAAAGGGCACCAGAAAGAAATCTACGTCTGATTTCGTCCGAACTAGAAGATGTCTACGCCTGACTGTAGCGGTGAAAATCGGAGATCAAGCTATTAATTAACTTGACTCACAAAAGCAAGAGTCGCCACCGCGCTTTATTATTTCCAAGGGAAAAGGGAAAAGAGCGAAATAAAACCCTAAAAGCATGCAATGTAAGATAAAAGTAATACAATGCGTTTTTTGAAAGAGATCAAGAGTTCGGGGGTTGGTTATGCAATGGGAAGGTATTAGCACCCAATGCATCTGTGGTACTCCACAGGAACCTTTTGTAATATCTGTTTTTTGGTTAAAAATTGTTTGTTATATATAAGGGTGTATTTATCTACAACTATGTTTGCTTAAGGGGAAAGAAAATGAGTTTTTATTATTGCGTTCGTGAGGGTTTCACGACCCTTTGCCTACGTATCCAATGAAGGAATCAAAACACTGTAGTTCCTCTAGAAAAAGGTTGATTTGTTTATGTTTTTTAGTGGGCGACATTATCGCACGCATTCTAGCAATAGGTACGGCCGGTATCGCGGTAGAACGGGGATAACATGCCCTTGGGGGAGTTTTGATTTGTTGAGTGTTTTTGCATGTTTTAAAGTATGTTCAAGTAATGATTAAAGAATGTTTTTGATTTTTTTGGTTTGTTTATTTGTTGATTTTTATCTTGCATACATGCCTAATTACTAACATTTGTATAAAGTAAATAAAATGCAGAAAGATAAAACACACTACGCTATTACAAACATATCAAAAGGCATAAAAAGTATGAAGGAAAAAAAAGAAGATAAAAGTAAGAAAATGAGTGCCTTTCGACCCAGGCAGTAGCACATTTTGACTGGCATTTTGTTGGCCTCCTTCGATTGGGGTTGGCAACAGTGAAGTCACGTCTTTCGATTGGAGACTGGCAGAGGCGAAGTCCTGTCCTTCGATTGGGCAAAGGCAGAGGCGAAGTCCTGTCCTTCGACTGGGAGTTCGCGCCAGTGAGGTTCTATCCTTCGATTGGCCTGGAAGTCAGTGAGTTGTATCCTTCGACTGGGAGTTCGCGCCAGTGAGGTTCTATCCTTCGATTGGTCTGGAAGTCAGTGAGGGGATGTCTTTCGATTGGACATGGCTTGCCTCCTGGTTGTCTCTTTCGTTCGACCTGGAGAAAGATGGCAGAATCCAGGAGCTTCGTTCTCTATTTCCTGTATCCTGTTTCTTTCATTTCAAACATTAAATGACAACATGGCCTGAGGCCATGCTAGTATGAACAGTTTAATAATTAAAGCTAGTAAATAGAAAGCAGAAACGAAAGAGGTAGTTCTGAAAGGTATGTTAAAAATGTGGAAACGAAAGGAACAATATGTACATGCTTGAAACGAACAAAGGTATTATTTACATGTTATGCTGGAAATGAAAAGTTCAAGGGTAAGAGTGACTTACCTTGCTTCTGGCCTTGAACGTGTGCTGGGCAGTAAGGTGGTTTCCTGGAGCACTTCTGGATTCGAAGGGAGGTCACAGGCTGTGCTGGGAGCACTGGATTTGAAGGAAAAGAGAAGCAAGTGTGATGCTTCTGTGATTCGAAGGGGACTGCAGTGTGGTTGTTCTTCAGAATCGAAGTAGACTGAAGTGTGTGGATCCTGGGTTTGTTCTCACAAGTATTGAAGGGACTTGAGAGATTTTTGTGTTTGAGAAAATTTGGTGTTTTTTGAGAATTTTACTGTGTTTGAGAACTTTGAGAGTTTCACTATTTGAGAATTTTTGCAGAGGTTCGTCTGGCCCAAAGTCCTCAAAGATCCTCCCTTGAACATGTTGTGAAGCCTTGTATTTATAGGCGGATTTTCTGAAGTTTTGATATGGTTTTGGAGGGAAAACAAAATGATTTGAACAGTTTGGGAATGCTGTTTCGATCCTTTCTTCTACGCAGCTCTTGTGCACTCCTTTTTGGGCAAGTACAAGACTGTTGTAGCAGGCTCAGCAGTGTTTTGGAGCGTAGTGGTAGGTTGGTGCAGGACTGCTGCATAGCAGCGCAGTAGTGTTTGTTGCATGGCAGTACAGTGGTCCAACTTGTGAATCGAAGGAGACTGTATTTCCAAATCGAAGGAGACAGTGTTTCCTAATCGAAGCTTGTGTTCGAAGGAAGCAGTGTTGCCTAACGAAGGTTGTGGATCGAAAGGAGACTGTATTGCCCATCGAAGCTTGTGGATCGAAACAAACATATTGCCCAAACGAAATCTTGTGTTCGAAGGAAGCAATGTTGCCCAATCGAAACATGTTTGCAGGCAGTGAACTTGTCCAGATTCGAAAGAGGCATGCATGTAGCACTTGTCCAATCGAAAGAGGCATGCAGGTAGCATTTGTTCAATCGAAGCAGGCTGGATCGAAGTAGGCTTACAGGCAGCACTTGTCTAATCGAAGCAGGCTTAATCGAAGTAGGCTTGCAGGCAACACTTGTCCAATCGAAGCAGGCTGAGTCGAAGTAGGCTTGCAGGCAACACTTGTCCAATCGAAGAAGGCTGAATCGAAATAGACCTGTCAACACATGAAATCAAACAAAAGAACACACATTTGTGCTTGATTAGAGGTTAGTGATACATAGGCCAAGAATGTTCAAAACACTTGAAAATTTCTGCATAATCAAAGCTCGAAGGTGAGAGGTTAAAACCAACTGTATTTAGTGACCTTGCAAAAGTAAAAATGGGATCTTAGGTCAAAAATTGGGGTACAACAGCTGCCCCTATTTAAGTTTCTTCTATCTGGAGATATGAAGATTCGA
Source organism: Vicia faba (assembly GCA_948472305.1). NCBI lineage: Eukaryota > Viridiplantae > Streptophyta > Magnoliopsida > Fabales > Fabaceae > Vicia > Vicia faba. Next base: position 1,120,746,731 of record OX451737.1, on the reverse strand, counting down.
ATCTTCATTTCGACGAGATTGAAGGGACTTAAATATAGAATACACAATTTTTGGCCTTAAGATACCACAATTGTGTTTATGATATGATACGAATGCAATGCTCTGAATTTTATGGGGAGTGACGCCATATGAGACAGACTAATGCTAGAGAAACCAAGCACATTATACAGTAATCCCACAGGGAAAGAGATTATAACTCCACTGGGGAAACAAAGCCGTAGGCTTCAAATGAGAGACTCTTGTTAGAGAATAACTTTGAATGATTTACATCAGTGTTGAGACTGGAAAGGAAATTATTTACATCAGTGCTGAGATTGGAAAAGAATTGATTTACATTAGTACTGAGACTGGAAAAGAATTGATTGACATCAGTACTGAGACTGGAAAAAGAATGATTTACATCAGTCCTGTGACTGGAAAAAGAATGATTAACATCAGCATTGTGGCTGGAAAATGATTGTCATCAGTACTGAGACTGGAGATAAACATCTCTGACTTCTGAATTTTGCCAAGAATTGTAACATAATCCTTTTTTAACCAAGATATCGCTTGAAAAGGATAAAATGCAAACTTCCCCACAGGACTTTTCCGAAGGGATGCCATTTGCTAAGTAGACATTATTGTTGGGGATACACAAGCTGCTCAAATAAAGAGGCCTCCACTCGCTGTCTTCCAAAAAATATTATGACATACAAGCTGCTCAAATAAAGAAGCTGCCACTTGCTGTCTTTAAAGAATATTAAAGCACACAAGCTACTCATGAAGAGTCCTCCACTTGTTGCTTATAACCCACAAGCTGCTCATGAAGAGGCTGCCACTTGCCGTCTTCAAAGAATATTAAAGCACACAAGCTACTCATGAAGAGTCTGCCACTTGTTGCTTATAACCCACAAGCTGCTCATGAAGAGCTGCCACTTGTCGTCTTCAAAGAATATTAAAGCACACAAGCTACTCATGAAGAGTCAGCCACTTGTTGCTTATAACCCACAAGCTGCTCATGAAGAGCTGCCACTTGCCGTCTTCAAAGAATATTAAAGCACACAAGCTACTCATGAAGAGTCCGCCACTTGTTGCTTATAACCCACAAGCTGCTCATGAAGAGCCGCCACTTTCCGTCTTCAAAGAATATTAAAGCACACAAGCTACTCATGAAGAGTCTGCCACTTGTTTCTTATAACCCACAAGCTTCTCATGAAGAGCTGCCACTTGCCGTCTTCAAAGAATATTAAAGCACACAAGCTACTCATGAAGAGTCCGCCACTTGTTGCTTATAACCCACAAGCTGCTCATGAAGAGCTGCCACTTGCTGTCTTCAAAGAAAAATAACGTACAAGTTGCCCATGAAGAGACTGCCACTTGCCGTTTTCAAAGAATATTAACGTACAAGCTACCCATGAAGAGACTGCCACTTGCCGTTTTCCGAAGAATAATAACGTACAAGCTGCCCATGAAGAGACTGCCACTTGCCGTTTTCCGATGAATAATAACGTACAAGCTGCCCATGAAGAGACTGCCACTTGCCATTTTCCGTACAAGATGCTCATGAAGAGACTGCCAGTTGCCGTTTTCCAAAGATGTTAATAACATACAAGTTGCCTCATGAAGAGACTGCCGCTTGCTGTTTGTCAAGAGTATCCATAACACACAAGTTGCCTCATGAAGAGACTGCCGCTTGCTGTTTCCCAAAGGTATCAATAACATACAAGTTGCCTCGTGAAGAGACTGCCGCTTGCTGTTTCCCAAAAAGATACCCATAAAATATCGTGAAGATATTGCTGGAGGAGAGAACCAATAATTTCATCGGGGATGGACAAACTGCTCATGAAGAGACCGCCATTTGTCATAAAGAAATTCAGAAATAATCAAACTGCTCAAATAAAGAGTCAGTCGCTTGTTATCACGTTGATATTCCAGAAGAAGGTTATGATAACACTACTAGGGAATAAAGTTCATCTTCAATGGGGAACCATGAATAAATCCTTCCTGAGAAGACCAAGTATTTACATTGCAAAATAAATGCACTCTCCATCTAGGTTTCACAGCCTAGAGATATCCACAGGGTATCGTTCACAAGAGACAAAGCTCAATCCAGGAATAAACTGGAGAGAAAACAGTCAAACAAGACTCCACCCAATGAGGAAACAACTCAAATGGGGATTTATCCTATCCCGAGATGGAAAAGGAAAGCTAAATCAAGATTCTTCCAAGAGAGTTAACTCAGTGGGGAATTAGAAAGGAGGCGCACTTTATGCTTAAGTTGACACTCTATTTGGAGAGAGGAAATATGATAACCAAAGTATACAGATCAAGAACATCAACAAATACAAATGCGCGTGCATGATGCAAGTGTGAATGAATAAATGAATGTCATGTATATGCTGACAAAACAGACAGAGGAGATAGACTGAAGATGATAAGACAGTCACAGTACAACTCGACACTCGGCTAATCTCAACAGGATGGGAACATTACTGGAGATAGATCAAAAGCCATCACTGAGCAAAGTCCTTTCACAAGGCTTAAATTTCTCTGGAGAGGAATATATTTTCAGGTAGAAAAATCCAAAGTTCAGTCTTCTATCACTAACAATCCATTGAAAGGATAACAACACAAACATCGTTTCAGCTGGAAAGAAGTCTTGCTTAGCTGGAGATGCTAGGAACACCACCCTCTGATAATGTGTGCAAAACATATCTTGACAAATCTGGATTTCCCCTGGGACTAATTTTGGATGCCCCAAGTTTATTGCTGATAAGCTGTATGTTGCACGACAATTTTTGCGAATAACTTCACTTCTAAAATGCCCCAAGCTATATGGTTGTTGAGGAGAAATCGTCTCAAGAGGATTTTACAAAATACATGGCATTCACTATGCTCTGGTGTCTTTAAACTCTTAGAGAGATTCATCAAATCTCGATGTGATTGCCCCGGATTGACTGTAGTTGGCACAACAAAGTCTTCAATTCTTGCCCCAAAAGAGTAAACAAGTTGGGAAAGCATTAACTAAGAGAAGCAACATGTTCGTGCTTAAGGTCTTCAGGTGACAAGCCTCTGGATATGATTTTTCTTGAAATGATTCGCCAATTACTCAACAGAGTTTCAGGCCTTAAAAGAATAAACTCATCACTGGTGCTCATGTGAGCTTCCTTGATATCAAATAAATGTTTTGCAGTTAGAAAAAGTTTATAATGAGAACGAAAATTCTAATGCATCAGTTATGTAAGTCTTGAAGATTTTGAAAAGATATCGCACAAATTTTGCGAGTTAGAGCGCCATTTATTTTTGTATAGGAAAAAAAATATGATACCAACACAACTATTTATAACATTCATGGGAGTCAGGAACACTATCGCATTGAAATATGCTTTCAAAATAACCTTGCTTCAATTAGGACTTTTGAAGGTTGTAACGTGGTCTGGTTCACGGTTTTTAGAAAAAAAGATTTTTAAGGCTCAAAATTTATAGGTGCCCGCCCATTCTTCATGATGTTCTCCAATCCTATGTTCAGTTAATTCAACATGAGTGTTCATCTCTCAAAAGGATTTTGTGACGGTTAAGGAAACGACGAGGCTTTCGGAGTAGAAACCACCCTCATGTCTTCGTGTTTGTAGTCACCAATTTGTTCTTTGCTGAGGACTTTTCTTTGTAGTCCTTTCTTTGCAATTTTATTTTCCCTAACTTTTTCTTGGACTAATTCTTTTGAATTGATAGTCCAGCGGGATGCCTTAATTTTGCCTAAGTCACACGTTTTCATGTTTTTTGACTTAGCAGGCTTTTTTTTTTATTTTTTATTTTTGAACAAAACAGGTGACATTAATTTGTATTTGCTTGTGGAGAGGATTGTGAGTGCCTCATTTCTTGATTAATGAGGGATAACAATGTGGTTCCATATTTTATGGCTTCATTATACATGAAGGATGGCCCTCATAGTTTCTCTTCGGAAATATCTTCCTTTTGAATTTTGAACACTCAATCAGATTAACTGAAAACTACCCTGCCCCAGGTTAAAATTTGAGGGTTTTTTCGTATAGAAAAGAAACTCCTACTTCAAGGCTCAAAAGGGGTTAGCAAGGGATTATCTTCCTTATATCTCCGGTGTTTAGGGATTTGAAACAATGCCTGTACATCATCAGCAAGATTTTATCCAAAATCATGCAACCAGAGATTTTGTGTTCTTTAGATCACCATCCTCCCTTCAATCTCTGCCTAGGCAAGAGAATGGGAAACAAGTTGGTATCATAATGAAAAAAGAAATTTAAAGTTTGAAAACAAATGAATTTCTTCAAGACAAACATACTCATTGTATTAAGATAATCATTCAGATGCAAACAAGTTCTTACATGTAAACAATGTTTTGATAACAAGAAAATTTACAAAAACAGAAATAAGTTAATAATCTGGGAAGGCTTTCCATCTGGATTTATGATGAAGGAAACCTGTCCTAAACTTCAAGGCCAAAATCAAAAGAGATTCACTTATGCTTTAGCAAAGGGGTTGACTTGGGCGACGACCAAAATTCAGACCAAACCGGTTAAGTGCTCCACACTAGCTTCCAAAATAGTCACCTCTCTGCGGAGTTCAGAAATCTCTTGCTTGATATTCTCCGTTGTTCCCTTAGCGTGAGTGTTGTACTGGTGAGACCAAAGGAAGAATAAGACTTGGGAAAAAGACTTGGGAAAAAGACCCGTGAAAGTGAAACAAAAAAATGTAGAATGATGCATGATATGCAAAAGAGAGTTTTTATTTGACTTTCAAGGAGCTCAAGATATTAAGTTGTAAACATCAAAGTATGAAGATAGAAGATGAATTCTATATTGGATCAAAGCGTTGATCAAGTTATCATTAAGATCAATCATCCATTTTGGTGGATTAGGGTTTTCACCCTATCAACACCCAAGATCCATTGAGCTTGACTAAACTTGTGATGTTTACAAAGAAAGACCTCCAATTTCCTTGAAAGTCAAGTGAAAAAGGGTTTATGGATGCATGAATGCATGGCTATGCAACAACCAAAAGCAAGGTCACAAATAAAGTTGAAAGGTTTAACGTCACGAGCATGGAGTCAAGGTAAGGAACATCCCCAAGGTATGTACTAACGGTTTAATCACACCTGCAAGACAAGGTTCTAAAAGTTCCCAGAGTCTACATTTCTCCTTCGGATATTAGCAACGACTCGATTACTTGATAATTAGTAATATTCTCAAGAGAAACTCGTCTGAGTGCAGCATCGCGTGACAACTACTTACGGATTACTCCATTATAATCTTCGCGCTACACCTAAGAGGCGAAGATGGGTTAAGGGCTCTACGGTTATCAGCTTCTCTGGCTCCCATGTCGAAAATAATAACGTCTTCCCGATTACTCGGTAAACAAATATTACGTTCAAAAAGGCCTTCCACTGAGTGGGGGATCTCATGCCTCCTTCTTCGGGATTACTCCCTCAAAGTTAACATGACTATACCACCCGTCCTATTCCTAAGTGTAACTTAGTCCGGGTATAGGACTTGTCCTTTGTAATCAACACCCCAAATAACCACAATATATACATATAAACAAACAATTAAATAATGATAAAACAAATAAAACAAATTAGGCTTAACCCACTTAGGGATGGACCAGCAAGAGGTCGATCTTTCCCCAGCAGAGTCGCCAATTCTGTAGCGATGAAAATCGGAGATCAAGCTATTAATTAACTTGACTCAGAAAAGCAAGAGTCGCCACCGCGCTTTATTATTTCCAAGGGAAAAGGGAAAAGAGCGAAATAAAACCCTAAAAACATGCAATGTAAGATAAAAGTAATACAATGCGTTTTTTGAAAGAGATCAAGAGTTCGGGGGTTGGTTATGCAATGGGAAGGTATTAGCACCCAATGCATCTGCGGTACTCCATAGGAACCTTTTGTAATATCTGTTTTTTGGTTAAAAATTGTTTGTTATATACAAGGGTGTATTATCTACAACTATGTTTGCTTAAGGGGAAATAAAATGAGTTTTTATTATTGCGTTCGTGAGGGTTTCGCGACGCTTTGCCTACGTATCCAATGAAGGAATCAAAACACCGTAGTTCCTCTAGAAAAAGGTTGATTTGTTTGTGTGTTTTAGTGGGCGACATTATCGAACGCATTCTAGCAATAGGCACGGCCGATATCGCGGTAGAACGGGGATAACATGCCCTTGGGGGAGTTTTGATTTGTTGAGTGTTTTTGCATGTTTTAAAGTATGTTCAAGTAATGATTAAAGAATGTTTTTGATTTTTTTGGTTTGTTTATTTGTTGATTTTTATCTTGCATACATGCCTAATTACTAACATTTGTATAAAGGAAATAAAATGCAAAAAGATAAAAAAAAACTACGCTATTACAAACATATCAAAATGCATAAAAAGTATGAAGGAAAAAAAATAAGATAAAAGTAAGAAAATGAGTGCCTTTCGACCCAGGCAGTAGCACATTTCGACTGGCATTTTGTTGGCCTCCTTCGATTGGGGCTGGCAACAGTGAAGTCACGTCTTTCGATTGGAGACTGGCAGAGGCGAAGTCCTGTCCTTCGATTGGGAAAAGGAAGAGGCAAAGTCTTGTCCTTCGACTGGGAGTTCGCGCCAGTGAGGTTCTGTCCTTCGATTGGACTTGAAGTTAGTGAGTTGTATCCTTCGACTGGGAGTTCGCGCCAGTGAGGTTCTATCCTTCGATTGGTCTGGAAGTCAGTGAGGTGATGTCTTTTGATTGGACATGGCTTGCCTCCTGGTTGTCTCTTTCGTTCGACCTGGAGAAAGATGGCAGAAGCCAGGAGCTTCGTTCTCTATTTCCTGTATCCTGTTTCTTTCATTTCAAACATTAAATGACAACATGGCCTGAGGCCATGCTAGTATGAACATTTTAATAATCAAAGCTAGTAAACAGAAAGCAAAAACAAAAGAGGTAGTTCTGAAAGGTATGTTAAAAATGTAGAAACGAAAGGAACAGTATGTACATGCTTGAAACGAACAAAGGTATTATTTACATGTTATGCTGGAAATGAAAAGTTCAAGGGTAAGAGTGACTTACCTTGCTTCTGGCCTTGAACGTGTGTTGGGCAGTAGAAGCAAGTGTGATGCTTCTGTGATTCGAAGGGGACTGCAGTGTGGTTGTTCTTCAAAATCGAAGTAGACTGAAGTGCGTGGATCCTGGGTTTGTTCTCACAAGTATTTAAGGGACTTGAGAGATTTTTGTGTTTGAGAAAATTTGGTGTTTTTTGAGAATTTTACTGTGTTTGAGAACTTTGAGAGTTTCACTGTTTGAGAATTTTTGCAGAGGTTCGTTTAGCCCAAAGTCCTCAAAGATCCTCCCTTGAACATGTTGTGAAGCCTTGTATTTATAGGCGGATTTGCTGAAGTTTTGATATGGTTTTGGAGGGAAAACAAAATGATTTGAACAGTTTGGGAATGTTGTTTCGATCCTTTCTTCTACGCAGCTCTTGTGCACTCCTTTTTGGGCAAGTACAAGACTGTTGTAGCAGGCTCAGCAGTGTTTTGGAGCGTAGTGGTAGGTTGGTGCAGGACTGCTGCATAGCAGTGCAGTAGTGTTTGTTGCATGGCAGTACAGTGGTCCAACTTGTGAATCGAAGGAGACTGTATTTCCAAATCGAAGGAGACAGTGTTGCCTAATCTAAGCTTGTGTTCAAAGGAAGCAGTGTTGCCTAACGAAGGTTGTGGATCGAAAGGAGACTGTATTGCCCATCGAAGCTTGTGGATCGAAACAATCATATTGCCCAAACAAAATCTTCTGTTCGAAGGAAGCAATGTTGCCCAATCGAAACATGTTTGCAGGCAGTGAACTTGTCCAGATTCGAAAGAGGCATGCAGGCAACACTTGTCCAATCGAAAGAGGCATGCAGGTAGCATTTGTTCAATCGAAGCAGGCTGGATCAAAGTAGGCTTGCAGGAAGCACTTGTCCAATCGAAGCAGGCTGAATCAAAGTAGGCTTGCAGGTAGCACTTGTCCAATCGAAGCAGGCTGAGTCGAAGTAGGCTTGCAGGCACCACTTGTCCAATCGAAGCAGGCTGAATCGAAATAGACCTGTCAACACATGAAATCAAACAAAAAAACACACATTTGTGCTTGATTAGAGGTTAGTGATACATAGGCCAAGAATGTTTAAAACACTTGACAATTTCTGCATAATCAAAGCTCGAAGGTGAGAGGTTAAAACCAACTGTATTTAGTGACCTTGCAAAAGTAAAAATGGGATCTTAGGTCAAAAATTGGGGTACAACACTGACTTCAACTAGAAAAGGTATCGAAAAGAGTCTATGCCTGACTTTTTTCCAAAAATAGCATCAAAAAGAAATCTACGATTGATTTCGTCCAAACTAGAATATGTCTATGCCCGATATCAACTGGAAAAGGTACCAGAAAGAGTCTACTCCTGACTTTTTCCAAAAAGAGCATCAGAAAGAAATCTACGTCTGATTCTGTCCGAGCTAGAAGATGTCTACGCCTGACTTCAACTAGAAAAGGTACCGGAAAGAGTCTACGTCTGACTTTTTCCAAAAGAGCATCAGAAATAAATCTACCCTTGATTTTATCCGAACTAGAAGATGTCCACGCCCGACTTCAACTAGAAAAGGTACCAGAAAGAGTCTACGTCTGACTTTTTCCAAAAGAGCATCAGAAAGAAATCACACCTGATTTCATCCGAACTAGAAGATGTCTAGGTCTGACTTCAACTAGAAAAGGTACCGGAAAGAGTCTACGTCTGAATTTTTCCAAAAGAGCATCAGAAAGAAATCTACGACTGATTTCATCCGAATTAGAAGATGTATATGGCCGAATTCAACTAGAAAAGGTACTGGAAAGAGTCTACGCCTGACTTTTTCCAAAAGAGCATCAGAATACAATCTACCCATGATTTCCTCCGAACTAGAAGATGTCTATGCCCGACTTCAATTAGAAAATGTACTGGAAAGAGTCCATGTCTGAATTTTTCCAAAAGAGCATTAGAAAGAAATCTATGCCTGATTTCATCCGAACTAGAAGATGTCTACGCCCGACTTCAACTAGGAAAGGTTTCAGAAATAGTCTACGTATGACTTTTT
>OX451737.1:1120101519-1120137559 GCA_948472305.1 Vicia faba | reverse complement strand
AAGATTTTTATGTATGTAAAAAGTATTTTTCAATGTGAAGTAAAAATAATAAAATAAAAAAGAAAGCCAATTTCAATTATTTTGATATTTAGGGCAAAAACCCTAATTCTTAAATAAATAGTATTATTTATTAATTATATACAATAATATATTAATTTATACAAAAAAATAAAAGTATATTGTAAAAATGATATTTTTAGTGTAAAATATTAATAAAAATAAAAATGTATTATTTTATGTTTTTTTTTCTAATTACTTAACAAAATAAAGTATATAAGTATATATATATATATATATATATATATATATATATATATATATATATATATATATATATATATATATATATATATATATATATATATATATATATATATATATATATATATATATATATATATATATATATATATATATATATATATATATATATATATATATATATATATATATATATATATATATATATATATATATATATATATATATATATATATATATATATATATTAAATATATTAAATATATAAAAATAGAAATTAATTATTTACAAAAATGTGTATATTAAAGAATATGTTTTTAAGTGTGTATAAAAATAATAAATAAAAATAAGCATATTTTTTACATTATTCTTTAAGTTTTAATAAAAAGAAAATAGATTATTTACATGTTTATACTAGTAAAATAAAAATAAATACCAAATAAATATGAAAAATATAGAAAATAATTTTTTGGAATTTTTTATATTTGGATAAAAAATAATAAAGTCAGAATAAAAAATAAAAAATAAAAATGACAAATATTCAAATAAATGGGCCAGGGGGGTGTAAACTGAAAAATGGGGTGTTAGAAGTAAGAATGACCAGGCCCTGCCCAATCAGACTTCATCTTCTTCCTTGGTTCACAAAAACACGCGTTCTGTACATCACCTGTTATATCCTGATTCTTTGATTTTTTGATAAAACTCATAACATGAAACTTGTAAAGCATCAAACAACGAATCCAACCATATAAAAAACTTAAGCTAACTCTCAAAGACCAGAGATAATTTCTCTGACCCTAATTTCTAACCTAGTTTTTTCCAGAAATTTCATGGGTGAAATTCTCCTAGCACGATTAATGTAAATGAAAACTAAGCATATGTATGGCTTCAGGGCTATGAGTACAACATATTTCATTCACAAACCTAAGCCTAACTATTCCTAAATAGAGAGATAGAAGTTCATGAAATACCTGTTTCAGTTGACTTCGAGCTGGACAATGCAACAACTTTCAAGGGTGCTTGAGCTTCTTTTGAGCTTGCCTGAGGTCCAAGGAAGCTTTTCAAATGCTTGGTTTGTTTTGAAATAGCTTGAATCGTGCCACAGAACTCAACCTGCAAAGCTTTGAAACAAAAATGGCAATGTGTGTTAATGGTGTTACAGCTAGCAATGGAGGCCTGGGATAGTTCATGTGAGTTGAGTGGAAGGTGTTTGAAGTATCTTTGGACAAAACGCACGATGGAATTTGGTTATGGCTTGAAGTTTGCAGACTTGCCCTATTTTGCAGAAAAACAATGATTCTGTGTACAAGGGAGTTTGAGAGGAAAAGGGGTCGTGTTTCTGGCTTGTTAGGAGGTATCAAACTTGTTTACAATGTTTGTGTAAGTTGGTTTTAACAGATGTGAGAGATGGCATGTTATTTGCAACTTTTCTTCTTTTTCAAGCAAGAGTATGTATCTGTCTAATGCAGGCCTGTACAAGTCCTATATCATGCTGCACATTTTGCTCTTGGTTACTGGAATTGGTAGATTTGATCTTGCCTCAAAGATCTGGCCCCATGCCTCAAGGATTTTGTTTTGACATAAAGTGCAACTTTACAAAAATGGCATTATACCTTTTACCATTTAGGGCTTAATTTTGTATGCAATGTCCAAATGACCAAGGTAATACCTTAGCTAAAGGGTTATGCATTAAATTATGGAGTACAAACTGGTTTTGAGGCCTGCAAGCTAGTACCAAACATGCTGATTTGAAAATGCAAGTTTGTATGAACATATATTGGCCATGGATCAAAGTGAGTTTTTGCCAACTTCAAGCATTCAATTCTCTCTAACCACAAGGGTGTTTGAGGAGTTCTTGGACAATTTGTAAAGCTTGGAACATGTACTATAATCCATCTTCGAAATTAAACTTGAAACTCCAAGTGGAACTATGTGAAAAATGGCCAAGAACATGGGTCAAAATCCTGCCTAAATTAGGGCAAAATTTCTCTAAGTTAAAAGTTTTAGGTACCCTTGTTCCAAAAATCATAACTTGAGATACAAGCTTCTTTTGAGAAAACTTTTGGAATCAAAGTTGTAGACTTTGTGATGGAATACAACTTTCATGTTGCAAGTTTTGTTTGAATCCATTTGCATCTTGGTGAAAAAATGGGACAAAGTTAGGAAAAAATAAGAAAATTTCATAACTTAGAAAATTTCTAAGTTATGAAATTTTTCCATTTTAAACCCTAATTTGCATTTTTGGGTTTCTTGATGAAAAGGTTTCATAATTTGACATGTCTTGGTGAAAAATGACTCTTGGCACTTGATTTTGACCAAAAAGTCAAAGTTTGACTTTTCAGTGTACAGTCAAATTTTGATCAGTTGACTGAAAAATTCATCTGTCAATCCTATGCATTTGAGATCTTTTGAACTTGTTGAATGGGTCAAGACAATGTCATTGAGTCCTTGAGTCCATGTGTTAGCTTAATTTGCCATTGGCTAGGTCAAACAGTCAAAAATTGCCTTTGTACAGTCAATACCCTAAAAATGACCATTTTGCCCTTTTGGTGATATGATCAAATTTCTTGTGGAATTGTGATCCAAACTCGATCAAATGGTTCATATGAGTTCATAATGTTGACGTGGGTCAAATTTCATGAGGTTTTACTGTCAATTGGCCACAATTGACTTTTTCCCCAATACAGCTGATTTCTAGGTCAACTGTCCAATTGACTGGGCAAAAATTTGATTCAAGGCTTGAAACTTTGTATGGGCAAAATTATGAGTCCAACATGAAGTATGAAAGTCACTTTGGGAATTGTAGGTCAAAACATCCTTGTGCAAACTCAAACCCTAATTTAGGTCAACAGTGCAAGGAGGTGTCTTGAGCAGAGCAAACCCTAGCTTGATCTTGAGTTCCAAGAGTCTTGTGATGAGAAATGTTGATGAAATGAGAGGGTAAATTTTGGGGTACAACAGTTTCCCCTGTTCAATCTTCTTGAACCTGAAGAGTTAGATTGACGAGTTTGCCTTTCGCGACTCGAAGGTAAAAGAGGATTGGACACTAGAGTGCCCGTAAATTTGCACTCGTCAAAACATAGATGCGGGAATGGGCTTAAAGATGCCATTTGGAGATGGTAGAGTCTTGCTGGAGATGGGCTTAAAGATTCCATCAAAGAATATTTGTTGAATTGCAATGCTGTAGGTTAGAAGAATGAGCATCAAAATGGTATCCGTGTCTGGAATGCCATTGAACTGTATCTGGAGACTGGGTTTGTATGAGAAAAAGAATGGCATCCATGTCTGGCGCGTATCTGAGCTATAACTGTATTTGAATTTTGAATGAATATCAGAATGACTGCTGTGTCTGGAGTGTATCTGTATTGTATCTAGGTAATAGAGAAACATCTGCATATGGAGCAACTGTGTGCTGGGGATAAACTATGAATGAGTGACAGAATGGCAACCGTGTATGGAGCGTATCTGGACTGTATCTGAAGTTGAGATCTGTATGAGTAGTAGAATGACCGCCGTGTCTGGGGTGTATCTGTACTGTAACTGGGATCTGAATAAGTGACAGAATGACTTCCGTGGCGACTGCACTGGGGGAATCAGACTGCTGGTGTAAAGGCCAGAATGGCATCTGTGTTTGGAGCGTATCTGAACCTATAGTTGATAGTTGAATATGAATGAGAGATAGAATGACAGCTGTGTCTGGAGCGTATCTAGTCTGTATCTGATTGCTGAAGTCTGAATGAGTAGTAGAATGACCGCCGTGTCTGGGGTGTATCCATACTGTATTTTGACTTGAAGTTCTGAATGAGTAATAGAATGACCGCTGTGTCTGGGGTGTATCCATACTGTATCTGAATAATTGTTAACAATAGCCTTTTAATCTTATTCTGAAAAGGGTAAAATGTTAGCTGAAACACAAAGTTATGTTGCATGATATGTATGATGCAATGAATTGTGTTTCATCAATGTTTATGATATATGAATGTAATGGTTGCGCATGTAAGCTGAGTAACTGTCTTGCTGAGGAAAATAAATCCTTGATAACTAGAGATAATGAAATCTTTGATTGCTGTCGGGGGGGGGGGGGGGGAGTAAATCCTTGACCAAAGTTGGGGATTCCAAAAAATTTTGATTACTAAAGATGAGAAATCCTTGCTGACTGCTGACTGCTTGGGGAATAAGGAAAACTCTAAAAATCTCTACTGGGAAATTAAAACCTGGGAGACTTTTGCTGGAGAAATGAGACGGAGAATCTTTAATCTGCTGGAAAATAACTGTGGGGAGAATGTTTTACTCTTCTTGGGAAATCAAGAGCTTGGATTGTATGCAAATCTACTGGGGATTCCTAGTTGAGGATAAGACCAGGAGTTAACTGTTATCTGATTGATTCTCAGACTTTTAAGATATCCTGCTGGGGAAATTGGGGAAAACTGAATGGTTCACGCAGGGGATTGATAGTTGGAAATTTTGACTCCGCTGGGGAAGAAGGTTTAGAGTATTCTAATTCTGCTGGGGATATTTATTTCAGGGTTTTCGGGCTTCACTGAGGATCTTGAAGCTTTAACTCTGATGGGAATTTTGAAGCTTAACTCAGTTGGGGAATCAAATTTATAGACTGCACTGGCTCCGCTGCGGATCTTGAAGCTTAACTTTGCTGGGGAATATACTCCATATTTAACCTTGTTGAGGATCTGAATGATGTATCGTAGGGGATTTCTTCTGGAATGGCATAAAGATTTCTTCCTACTCCTTCAACCTATCAGTAATTATCCTTTTTCAATTTGTTTTATTTGTAAGCAGTGACTATATTCAAATGCATATGCCTATTTAACAAAACATTGGACGTTTTCAAATAAAACATAAGTGAAAAAAAAGAAAAGAAAGGCAAGCAAATTTCTGCACTTTGAAGTATTTTTGTATTAACTTTTGTGAGTATTTTTGTACAAAGGAGACAGATATCCTAGTAAGAGAATGTTATCATAAAAATTGAAAATTTTTATACAAAAGAAAGATGGCTATGTGTAACAATTACATGGGATTCCCGTTCTGCTATAGCCTTCACAACTCTGAATATTTTGTCCATTCGCTGCTTCGTCCGCCGATGACTGGATTGATCAGAATCTTGGAGCTTGTTGGTGAAGAGATTGTTCTTAGAGTGACCCGACGAGACATAGTCATACGCTTTAATTGCCTAACTTTTGCCTGGACCGCCCTTTCGGGTTTTCGATCCACCGGGAAGCCCCTTTTTGCCCAAGTCTCCCTTTCGGGTTTTCAACTTGCCGGGTGTACAAGCTTTTTATGTTTTATCCCTAATTTTTGCCTGAACCTCCCTTTCGGGTTTTCGATTCATCGGGATGCCCTTTTTTCCCAAGCCGCCCTTTCGGGTTTTCAACTTGTCGGGTCGTTTTATGCATAGTATCTTTTGAATATGTCTGCGTTCGCAGGGTGCGGAAAATCATCACCGTCCATGGTGGTCAGAATCATTGCCCCACCAGAAAAGATGCTCTTAATCACAAATGGTCCTTCGTAAGTAGGAGTCCACTTTCCCCTGGGATCACTTTGCGACAAGATGATCCGCTTGATTACAAGATCTCCGACTTGATATACCGGACGTCTGACTTTCTTGTTGAAAGCCTTGATCATGCGTTTTTGATACGTCTGACCATGACAAACAGCAGTAAGTCGCTTCTCGTCGATCAAGTTAAGCTGATCAAGCCGGGTCTGAATCCAATCGTCTTCACTCAAACCAGCGTCCTTCATAATCCTTAAGGAAGGAATCTGAACTTCCATGGGTAACACAGCTTCCATGCCATATATCAGACATTGTCTCAATGGCATGATATAAGTTAGGAAGGAATACAAATAGAAAACTGACGGAAAGGGAAATAAATGAAATACAAAAACAAATGAAAACTACTGGTGGCCTCTGCCTCTGCTACGTGTGCGGGATCGTCGGGTAGGTTTGGCCTCGAGGTCGGTATCATGCGAGCCAAGAGCGGTGACGTCTATGCGTAAGACGTTTAGCTCGGAGAAAACCTCGTCCAGCTTCTCGTTCACATTGCGCTGGCTGCTCAGGATTTGGACGTTTTGCGCATGTAGAGTGTCATACTGTTCCTGATGCTTCCTTTCAAGAGCTACAACCATCTGATTTTGCTGATGGAGGGCTCTGAGGACGTCCTCCATAGTAAAAGGAGGTGGTGCAGAAGAGGACTCAGGAATGTCGGGAGCAGGTGTTTGACGGTCCAATTCCTCCTGGATCTCGTCAGTTGGAGCATCTGGCTGGGCATCGTGCATGGGAGCATGGCCGTCAGAGGCATCAAATAGCCAATTGGCTCGGTTAGTCGGATCGATACGGTCCCTGCAAGGCAAAATAATGTTAGAATAAACAACGTTACGAATCACTGGATGGAACCGACCGTCGTCCCGTTGGTAAATGAGATGAGCCGATTTGCAATGGTCTAAGGTAAGCAAGACTGGTGCTCTGGAGGGCAGATGGGCAAGGGTGTCGCCATGATTCAGGGCCAATGCAATAGAAGTGACAAGCCCCCCGAAATAGAAGGGTTTGCCGCCTCGAGTGCAAATAGAATGAATATGGGCCAAGAGGAATGGTGCGGAATTGATTTTCTGATTAGTAAACGAACATTGCATGAAGAACAGCTCTTTAGAGTTAAGCTTATGGTTACTATCCCTTGCAAAAATGGTGTTGGATAAGATGCGATGGAAGTAGCGAATGGCGGGGTTATGGATTTGGGTAGCATTGAGGTGATCGTAGGAGTTAGCCCGATTATTGTTCAGGCTATGCCAAAGGTTGAAGGATTCCTCATGGAAGGTGTCAGGCACACGTAGGTGAGCGCCTTCATCGGTACAGAAGTCGAGTAGGCGACCGAATGCATTCTGAGAGAAATCGTATTCGGTGCCGAAAATGCGGAACCTTACCACACCGGTAAGTTGATTTCTAGGACCATTCGGAGTGATGTAGCAAAATGAACTGAGGAACTCAAGGGTGAGATTCTCGTACGTTGGTTGGGGCTTGCTACATAGGGTCCAAAGGTTGACATTCTGTAGGAGGTGTTGGACACTTTCAAGTAACCCGAGGTCTCGGAGGTAGTCAATGTCGACGAACCTCGTGGGATGGATGCCTCGGCGTTGGAACTTCAGGAACCTCGTGCGCTGGGTTTCACCTGCTTCACCATCGCGTAGGTAGATGCTTGGGATTTGTTGGTTGATGTTTGCCATTTTGGAATGCTAAAGCGTTAGAGATAGTGGGTTTGGGTTGTGGGATGGAGTTTGTGAGGTATCGGTT
The DNA here is from genome assembly GCA_948472305.1 of Vicia faba. NCBI lineage: Eukaryota > Viridiplantae > Streptophyta > Magnoliopsida > Fabales > Fabaceae > Vicia > Vicia faba. Next base: position 1,120,129,998 of record OX451737.1, on the reverse strand, counting down.
GTGAGATGTGGATAATGATGAGGGAAAGTATTGGGAAGGATGAAAAGTAATGGAGAATGAAGGTGAGTTAAGTGGTGTAAGTGGGGAATGATGGAGGGAGTGGGAAGGTTTTGAAATAGTGGAGAAGAGGGAAGGTTGCAGAAGAAGCGCTACTGTCTGCTACAAGGGTCACTGATGTAACCCGTGTTACGGTCGTAACATAGGGATGACGATCGTAACACGCTAAAAGGCGTGTGGCGAGCGTAAGAGGGTTGTGACGGTCGTAACAACTGCAAAATGTGCAATTTCTTAACAGACTGTGCTGTATCAAGTCTGCAACATTCTATCTCTACACAGAGGCATTTTAATAGCAATATAAATTCAATGGTATACCAAGAAAATGCAAGCATATATGTTCCAAAACATCACACCATCAGCAATTAGAGTAAAAACCCGGAATATATGTAAAGCAGTATATTTCTTGAAGAGGAAACTAGCAAACCAGTATTAAACAACTGAAACGATGATTTCGTAAAACGGCATGTTCAGCAACATAAACTCAAAAATTACATAAAGATAAATTTGTTCTAAATTTAAAACGAAACTGAAAGTGTGCAGAAATTGGAAACTTCCTAGAAACAAAACAAAATGAAATATAAAAACTGTAGCTGCCATTCGTGACTTCATCCAAGCTTTGCTTTAATTTCTTCGAGTGAATTATGAATATAATAAAATTTCTCCACTGTTATGTCGGTTAATCCCATTATTTCCAGACGCATGCTTTTTATTTCATCTTTTAATCCATTAATGTTAGTCTGGTAGGTATTAAGTATGGTGGCAATTTTGTTAAGGTTATCAGTATAATCCTTCGTTGTTGTTTCAGGGGCTGCATGGGCTTCCGCCATGTTGACATTTTCGTAATAACCAGGAGGAGTCTCGGGGTCTCCCATATCGGATATAATATCATCATAAATTTGATAATCTTGCGGTGTCTCAGGTGTAGGAGGTTGGTCGGGCGGGTTTAGCTCATAAAGCCAGTTGTCACGGTTATGGACACTCACTTTGTTATGGTTTGGAAGGGTGAATAAGTTTACAAATTCATCTCTTATCAGATAATCATAAGGTGGGTAAGCGTGGTTTGCTATCATACGGCGGTTAAAGCAAAAAGCAAGATTCATGGGACGAATCGTACCAAAATACGGGCACCTATTCAGCTGGTGTCTTAGGCCGAGGGCATGTGCAATCATTGTGACCAGGCCACCTATGATGATTGGTTCATCAGGGTTATCGATAATGCGCAAAAAGTTTAAATCAGGAATGATATGGCATTAACGGGGTGGCCTTGGTGCATACAATATAGTAAATATATCTCGTCCTTAGACACTGCAGTCTGGTTCTCCTCTTTCCCAAATACAGTATGGGCTAGAATCTTATGGAAATAGAGGATAGCAGGGTTATGAATTTCATCATTATCCATGTTATCCGGATCAGGGTGATAATTACCAGTTAAAGTCCCCCAAAAGTGGTCTAGCTCAATATCCATCAGTTCAACCTGGGTAGTAGAATAAGCAAAAGGGCCGATAGGGAATCCTAACAGGTCAACTAGGTCCTTATGATTGTAAATAAACTCAATGCCAAAGAGACAGAAACTTATAAATCCTTTTCGGGTCCCTTTTCCATGTTCGGGTATATGGACTAGTGAGCTGAGAAATTCAAGGGTGAGCTCACGGTAGGTGGCAAACCTAGTCTTAATGTGGGCTTTTTCCCACCCCAGCTGGTTAAACAAGTACAAAACACTATCCAGTATACCTAAAGCATTCATAGTGGGTTCATCATAATAAAGTGTTAAACCGATGTTTCTTTTTGATAATTCCTCGAATTTTCTCTTTTGGTTTAGACCCCTAAAGGTGGTTTCTAAGAAATTATGTGGCTTTGGTTCCATGGTTATTGTTAGGGAAACTAGTCAGAAGAGAAGGTAGAAGAGAAACAAAAACTTTTCAGAAATCCTGTGGCAATTAAAATTATTTTGAAATTAGCAGCAGTTTTATAGAAATTAGAACAAAAGAAAGAAAAATAAAACTTAAATAGGAATAAATGCAAAAACGAAAAGTATAGAAACAAATAACAATTAACAAATAAGTGGGTTGCCTCCCACTTAACACTTTGTTTAACGTCATAAGCCTGAGGAACAGGAGTGCAAGCACTCATGGTGGTTCTTTTGAGGATGACTCCTCGGTTGAACTTTTAGTAGTTGTCATTTTCCATGGCCACTTATCAAGCCATCTCACATATCCCTCACCTTTTCTTTTCTTTCTTCTGTGGGGTGGTTCATTCTTCTGAACTTGTGGTGGTGGTTCTGGATCTATCCTAAGTATCAACTTTTCAAGTTTTGGTTTAGTGATTTCATCCATCACCTCAAAGGTTAACCTTACCTTCTTAACAGTAATTATATCCCTAGTTTCACGGTCCTCTAATTTCCTCTTTTTATTCAAGACTTCCAACAAGGGTGCATTAGTGTGGATATTTTCCAATACCTCCACATACGTTTTAGATTTGGAGTCTATTTGAGCTTCCATAAAACTTTTCGAGAAAGGAAACGGTGGGGTATAGGGGTGAGGCATAACAATAGGTGCTCCCTTTTCTACCTCTTCTACAACTTCCCTTTTAGATGGCGTTGGAGGATCTTTCTCAATCTTTACTCTTTTCTCGTCTGAACTCTCCTCATCCACATCATCACTCTCCTCAACCTCATTATCACTCTGCTCAGGATTTTCAACTTGTTTTTCACTAATGGCTCATCCACATCATCACTCTCCTCAACCTCATTATCACTCTCCTCAACCTCATTATCACTCTGCTCAGGATTTTCAACTTGTTTTTCACTAATGGTTGTTACAACATCCAATTTTTTCTCAGGGAAGGGTCCTAGAGGGTTTTGCTCAAGCTGGGAGATTTGGGTCTCTAAGGCTATGTTGTGGGTCGCGAGCGAGTCAACCACAGTGGTCAGTTGCCTAAGGTTTTCACTATTTTGAAGACTTTGTTTTCTAAACTCTTCGTTCTGGACAGTTTGTGTCTCTACAAAGTGCTCCATCAGAGATTCTACCCTAGAGTGAGTTAGCGTCGCATCGGAATCCTCCATTGATGTTTCAAAGTTAAAATCATGCGATTCTTCAGATTCTTCAAATTGAGTTAGAGTCGCATTTTGTGTTTCCGTAAAGCGCTTTTTCATCATTGATATTTCATTAAAATTTCCCATTAATATTTCGAGGTCGGATTTATAGGATACTTGCGTCTCCTCGAAATATTGGGTGTAGTGATTGTAGGGGAAATTTGGTTGAGGATAAGTTTGGTTGGAATAATAATATTCTTGCGATTCCTCAAAAAGTTGGGATTGGTGATTGGAAAGGTAATTCGGGTGAGAATGGGTCTGTGATGCATTGAAATTCTCCAATAGTATTTCGAGGTCGGATTTATAGAATTCTTGTGATTCCTCGAAATACTCAGAGTGGGGGTTGTAGAAAAAGTTCGGGTGATACATAATAACTGGGACAAGATTTGTAGATACAAAGGCTCGTTTTGAGAACGAGTGTTTGGCATACAACAAAGGGGAATATAAAAAGTTGCCTTAGTCTAGACAGCGTTGTTTTCAGAATACACTAGTGACTAAACTAAAGTCCCCGGCAACGGCGCCAAAAACTTGATGTGTCTGCGATCGACCTAATGTGTCTAACGGTATCTTAACTGCAAGTGCACAGTCTATCGCGGTAGTAATAAAAGGATGTCGAACCCACAGGGACTTCGTAATCACTCTAGTGTTAAGAACATGGTTGTTTAGCTAAGGCGGAAATTGTCACGTTTGGTTTTTAGAAGTTTAAAACAAAAGGGAAACTAAATTCGATTAAGGGAATTAATATTAAAGCGGTCGGAGCGTAATGATTCGAACCTATGCGAATTAAGTTGTACCTAAGCATATAAAAATATTTAACTTAATTGTTCTGTAGTACTTATCAGTTTAAAAACCCTCGATTCACACTCTCGTGGTCTTACCTCAGATCATACTCCTAAAGCCAAATGTCTGCTCTCGCTAGTCCATAAGTGTTTAGAAAGCATCTTTTTGAAAACTAAATAATTCTAATTCGTTTTAAAGCGCTCTCGCTGTATTTAAATCGAATGCCTAACTTTATCTATCCGGTTAAAACCTCACACTCTCGTGGTCTTGATTTCTCCCTATTTCACTTTTTTACTCTCGTAATAAAAAGCTTAATTTTTAATTATAAAAAGTCACGGCCAGAAATTAAGTTGATTAAGGTTTTAGCTTAGAAAAAACATTAATTTATTCGGTTATTTCATCACACCCCGACTACGGGTATTTAGCTACTCATAATACTCGGAATTAAAAAGCAGGAAATAAATTCAGAAAACAATAGCGCATACATCATAAATAAAGAATAGAAATATAACATAAATAAAATTGCAATTATATCAAATACAATAAAAACCTGAAAAGCAATAAAATCCGAGAACTTTCTTCCACAAGCCGACAAGATTGGAACGTCGGAAATGAAAACTTAAATGGACGAAATTCGGAAATAAAATCGAGATTAAAAATCGGCAGAGCTTCCGCAAGGTTTTTGTGAACTAAACTCTCCTCCCTTTTCTTTCTAAGTCTAAGCTATATATAGAGAATAAAAGTACGGTTGGAAAAATATCTCAGTTCCTAAATTCTTGGTTTTACTGAGAAAAATGAGGAGAAAGTGGCCTTGGAAGTTGGAGAGAATTTAGGCACGTATGCATGCTTTGCTTGACCACTTCATTCAGCTTTACCACGTTCTGTTGCTTGACAACGTTCAAAATTTGACACTTAAAAGCTTGTTACGGGCGTGGCTGGGGCGTTACACGCAATTTGCATAAGCTAGCGCGTTACGGTCGTGGCAGAGGTGTTACGAGCGTCACACTCTTCTGAAGCGTCTTACGGTCGTGGCAAGGGTGTGACGACCGTAACATCAGCAAAAAATGAATTTCTTGACATATTTATATTTTCTCTTTGGTTTTGGCCGCAATCTCGCGCATTTCACGTTTCTTCTTAGTTTGAGCTGAGATATGTTGTACCTGCATAAAACCATACAAAACTCGGAATATTCGAGAGTTAATTGGGTAAATATGACATAAAACGGATAAATTTTATGGTAAATATATGATATGATTTCGCGTTATCAAATCCTCCCATACTTAAACCTTTGCTTGTCCTCAAGCAAATAGTCGTAAAAAAATCGGACAAGTGTTCTCTAGGCGCACGTGCACGACATACCTTTTATTTTCAAGATAAAACACAAGAAACCAATCGTTAGTCGGCCGGTACTTGAGTAAAACGTCAATGATATGCTAATGACACAATTGAGTCGCGTATTTCCATCTTAACAAACCGCTTAATCGTTTCGTCATATTTAAACCTCGATCCTCGCGTGCTTTTTCGCCCAGTTTCATTCTGGCGCAATCACATTAAGCCCTTTGTCTTTTCACGCGCGTAGTGGAGTAGCCGGTTAGTGACTTTGATCCTATTTTTGTCGCGGGGTCTGGTACACAGATGTGGTTACCCTGGATTTATCCAAATTGGAGGTTGCGGGGGATCGAGCCGTAGCACGCCCTACCAAGTTCAGAACCAGATACCTCTGAACCAACCTTCAATGGACTTCTTCTTTTATCACTTATGTCTCGTATGCGATCTTTGTCTTTTGGCACAAGATTTTCTTTGTTTAGCATCGAGGTGAGAAGATTAGGCATCAAACACTTATATTCATCGGCTCCCCACGTGGTTTGTGTCCAGACGGTGCTGACTGCTAGTATAAACTACTAGGGGTTACTTCAGAACTTAAAAATCGAGGTGTACATATAACGTCTCATTTAGACGGGTTGCATAAGTAGGATGTTCACGGTGTCATAGTCGTATTGATTTTGTTTACTCGTTCTCGTCTACCTAACTAGGTTTCCGTTTTAAGGCAGGTATGTCGAGCTATGCGAGCGAGAATTTTTTTGGTATGGCTTAAAATACGGGGAAAACTTGTAAAACTTGAAAATATCATAGAGTTACCATAAATTTACTACAACATGAAGAGAATATAACGTCTCTCCCATACTATATCAGACATTGTCTCAATGGCATGATATAAGTTAGGAAGGAATACAAATAGAAAACTGACGGAAAGGGAAATAAATGAAATACAAAAACAAATGAAAACTACTGGTGGCCTCTGCCTCTGCTACGTGTGTGGGATCGTCGGGTAGGTGTGGCCTCGAGGTCGGTATCATGCGAGCCAAGAGCGGTGACGTCCATGCGTAAGGCGTTTAGCTCGGAGAAAACCTCGTCCAGCTTCTCGTTGACATTGCGCTGGCTGCTCAGGATTTGGACGTTTTGCGCATGTAGAGTGTCATACTGTTCCTGATGCTTCCTTTCAAGAGCTACATCCATCTGATTTTGCTGATGGAGGGCTCTGAGGACGTCCTCCATAGTAAAAGGAGGTGGTGCAGAAGAGGACTCAGGAATGTCGGGAGCAGGTGTTTGACGGTCCAATTCCTCCTGGATCTCGTCAGTTGGAGCATCTGGCTGGGCATCATGCACGGGAGCATGGCCGTCAGGGGCATCAAATAGCCAATTGGCTCGGTTAGTCGGATCGATACGGTCCCTGCAAGGCAAAACAATGTTAGAATAAACAACGTTACGAATCACTGGATGGAACCGACCGTCGTCCCGTTGGTAAATGAGATGAGTCGATTTGCAATGGTCTAAGGTAAGCAAGACCGGTGCTCTGGAGGGCAGATGGGCAAGGGTGTCGCCATGATTCAGGGCCAATGCAATAGAAGTGACAAGCCCCCCGAAATAGAAGGGTTTGCCGCCTCGAGTGCAAATAGAATGAATATGGGCCAAGAGGAATGGTGCGACATTGATTTTCTAATTAGTAAACACACATTGCATGAAGAAAAACTCTTTAGAGTTAAGCTTGTGGTTACTATCCCTTGCGAAAATGGTGTTGGATAAGATGCGATGGAAGTAGCGAATGGCGGGGTTATGGATTTGGGTAGCATTGAGGTGATCGTAGGAGTTAGCCCGATTATTGGTCAGGCTATGCCAAAGGTTGAAGGATTCCTCATGGAAGGTGTCAGGCACACGTAGGTGAGCGCCTTCATCGGTATAGAAGTCGAGTAGGCGACCGAATGCATTCTGAGAGAAATCGTATTCGGTGCCGAAAATGCGGAACCTTACCACACCGGTAAGTTGATTTCTAGGACCATTCGGAGTGATGTAGCAAAATGAACTGAGGAACTCAAGGGTGAGATTCTCGTACGTTGGTTGGGGCTGGCTACATAGGGTCCAAAGGTTAACATTCTGTAGGAGGTGTTGGACACTTTCAAGTAACCCGAGGTCTCGGAGGCAGTCAATGTCGACGAACCTCGTGGGATGGATGCCTCGGCGTTGGAACTTCAGGAACCTCGTGCGCTGGGTTTCACCTGCTTCACCATCGCGTAGGTAGATGCCTGGGATTTATTGGTTGATGTTTGCCATTTTGGAATGCTAAAGCGTTAGAGATAGTGGGTTTGGGTTGTGGGATGGAGTTTGTGAGGTATCAGTTGTGAGATGTGGATAATGATGAGGGAAAGTATTGGGAAGGATGAAAAGTAATGGAGAATGAAGGTGAGTTAAGTGGTGTAAGTGGGGAATGATGGAGGGAGTGGGAAGGTTTTGAAATAGTGGAGAAGAGGGAAGGTTGCAGAAGAAGCGCTACTGTCTGCTACAAGGGTCACTGATGTAACCCGTGTTACTACGACACAGGGATGACGATCGTAACACGCTAAAAGGCGTGTGGCGAGCGTAAGAGGGTTGTGACGGTCGTAACAACTGCAAAATGTGCAATTTCTTAACAGACTGTGCTGTATCAAGTCTGCAACATTCTATCTCTACACAGAGGCATTTTAATAGCAATATAAATTCAATGGTATACCAAGAAAATGCAAGCATATATGTTCCAAAACATCACACCATCAGCAATTAGAGTAAAATCCCGCAATATATGTAAAGCAGTATATTTCGTGATGAGGAAACTAGCAAACCAGTATTAAACAACTGAAACGATGATTTCGTAAAATGGCATGTTCAGCAACATAAACTCAAAAATTACATAAAGATAAATTTGTTCTAAATTTAAAACGAAACTGAAAGTGTGCAGAAATTGGAAACTTCCTAGAAACAAAACAAAATGAAATATAAAAACTGTAGCTGCCATTCGTGACTTCATCCAAGCTTTGCTTTAATTTCTTCAAGTGAATTATGAATATAATAAAATTGCTCCACTGTTATGTCGGTTAATCCCATTATTTCCAGACGCATGCTTTTTATTTCATCTTTTAATCCATTAATGTTAGTCTGGTAGGTATTAAGTGTGGTGGCAATTTTGTTAAGGTTATCAGTATAATCCTTCGTTGTTGTTTCAGGGGCTGCATGGGCTTCCGCCATGTTGACATTTTCGTAATAACCAGGAGGAGTCTCGGGGTCTCCCATATCGGACATAATATCATCATAAATTTGATAATCTTGCGGTGTCTCAGGTGTAGGAGGTTGGTCGGGCGGGTTTAGCTCATAAAGCCAGTTGTCACGGTTATGGACACTCACTTTGTTATGGTTTGGAAGGGTGAATAAGTTTACAACTTCATCTCTTATCAGATAATCATAAGGTGGGTAAGCGTGGTTTGCTATCATACGGCGGTTGAAGCAAAAAGCAAGATTCATGGGACGAATCGTACCAAAATGCGGGCACCTATTCAGCTGGTGTCTTAGGCCGAGGGCATGTGCAATCATTGTGACCAGGCCACCTATGATGATTGGTTCATCAGGGTTATCGATAATGCGGCAAAAAGTTTGCATCAGGAATGATACGGCATTAACGGGGTGGCCTTGGTGCATACAATATAGTAAAAATATCTCGTCCTTAGACACTGCAGTCTGGTTCTCCTCTTTCCCAAATACAGTATGGGCTAGAATCTTATGGAAATAGCGGATAGCAGGGTTATGAATTTCATCATTATCCATGTTATCCGGATCAGGGTGATAATTACCAGTTAAAGTCCCCCAAAAGTGGTCTAGCTCAATATCCATCAGTTCAACCTGGGTAGTAGAATAAGCAAAAGGGCCGCTAGGGAATCCTAACAGGTCAGCTAGGTCCTTATGATTGTAAATAAACTCAATGCCAAAGAGACAGAAACTTATAAATCCTTTTCGGGTCCCTTTTCCATGTTCGGGTATATGGACTAGTGAGCTGAGAAATTCAAGGGTGAGCTCACGGTAGGTGGCAAACCTAGTCTTAATGTGAGCTTTTTCCCACCCCAGCTGGTTAAACAAGTACAAAACACTATCCAGTATACCTAAAGCATTCATAGTGGGTTCATCATAATAAAGTGTTAAACCGATGTTTCTTTTTGATAATTCCTCGAATTTTCTCTTTTGGTTTAGACCCCTAAATGTGGTTTCTAAGAAATTATGTGGCTTTGGTTCCATGGTTATTGTTAGGGAAACTAGTCAGAAGAGAAGGTAGAAGAGAAACAAAAACTTTTCAGAAATCCTGTGGCAATTAAAATTATTTTGAAATTAGCAGCAGTTTTATAGAAATTAGAACAAAAGAAAGAAAAATAAAACTTAAATAGGAATAAATGCAAAAACGAAAAGTATAGAAACAAATAACAATTAAAAAATAAGTGGGTTGCCTCCCACTTAGCACTTTGTTTAACGTCATAAGCCTGACGAACAGGAGTGCAAGCACTCATGGTGGTTCTTTTGAGGATGACTCCTCGGTTGAACTTTTAGTAGTTGTCATTTTCCATGGCCACTTATCAAGCCATCTCACATATCCCTCACCTTTTCTTTTCTTTCTTCTGTGGGGTGGTTCATTCTTCTGAACTTGTGGTGGTGGTTCTGGATGTATCCTAAGTATCAACTTTTCAAGTTTGGGTTTAGTGATTTCATCCATCACCTCAAAGGTTAACCTTACCTTCTTAACAGTAATTATATCCCTAGTTTCACGGTCCTCTAATTTCCTCTTTTTATGCAAGACTTCCAACAAGGGTACATTAGTGTGGATATTTTCCAATACCTCCACATACGTTTTAGATTTGGAGTCTATTTGAGCTTCCATAAAACTTTTCGAGAAAGGAAACAATGGGGTATAGGGGTGAGGCATAACAATAGGTGCTCCCTTTTCTACCTCTTCTACAACCTCCCTTTTAGATGGCGTTGGAGGATCTTTCTCAATCTTTACTCTTTTCTCGTCTGAACTCTCCTCATCCACATCATCACTCTCCTCAACCTCATTATCACTCTGCTCAGGATTTTCAACTTGTTTTTCACTAATGGCTCATCCACATCATCACTCTCCTCAACCTCATTATCACTCTCCTCAACCTCATTATCACTCTGCTCAGGATTTTCAACTTGTTTTTGACTAATGGTTGTTACAACATCCAATTTTTTCTCAGGGAAGGGTCCTAGAGGGTTTTGCTCAAGCTGGGAGATTTGGGTCTCTAAGGCTATGTTGTGGGTCGCGAGCGAGTCAACCACAGTGGTCAGTTGGCTAAGGTTTTCACTGTTTTGAAGACTTTGTTTTCTAAACTCTTCGTTCTGGACAGTTTGTCTCTCTACAAAGTGCTCCATCAGAGATTCTACCCTAGAGTGAGTTAGCGTCGCATCGGAATCCTCCATTGATGTTTCAAAGTTAAAATCATGCGATTCTTCAAATTCTTCAAATTGAGTTAGAGTCGCATTTTGTGTTTCCGTAAAGCGCTTTTTCATCATTGATATTTCATTAAAATTTCCCATTAATATTTCGAGGTCGGATTTATAGGATACTTGCGTCTCCTCGAAATATTGGGTGTAGTGATTGTAGGGGAAATTTGGTTGAGGATAAGTTTGGTTGGAATAATAATATTCTTGCGATTCCTCAAAACGTTGGGATTGGTGGTTGGAAAGGTAATTCGGGTGAGAATGGGTCTGTGATGCATTGAAATTCTCCAATAGTCTTTCGAGGTCGGATTTATAGAATTCTTGTGATTCCTCGAAATACTCAGAGTGGGGGTTGTAGAAAAAATTCGGGTGATACATAGTAACTGGGACAAGATTTGTAGATGCAAAGGCTCGTTTTGAGAACGAGTGTTTGGCATACAACAGAGGGGAATATAAAAAGTTGCCTTAGTCTAGACAGCGTTGTTTTCATAATACACTAGTGACTAAACTAAAGTCCCCGACAACGGCGCCAAAAACTTGATGTGTCTGCGATCGACCTAATGTGTCTAACGGTATCTTAACTGCAAGTGCACAGTCTATCGCGGTAGTAATAAAAGGATGTCGAACCCACAGGGACTTCGTAATCACTCTAGTGTTAAGAACAGGGTTGTTTAGCTAAGGCGGAAATTGTCACGTTTGGTTTTTAGAAGTTTAAAACAAAAGGGAAACTAAATTCGATTAAGGGAATTAATATTAAAGCGGTCGGAGCGTAATGATTCGAACCTATGAGAATTAAGATGTACCTAAGCATATAAAAATATTTAACTTAATTGTTCTGTAGTACTTATCAGTTTAAAAACCCTCGATTCACACTCTCATGGTCTTACCTCGGATCATACTCCTAAAGCCAAATGTCTGCTCTCGCTAGTCCATAAGTGTTTAGAAAGCATATTTTTGAAAACTAAATAATTCTAATTCGTTTTAAAGCGCTCTCGCTGTATTTAAATCGAATGCCTAACTTTAGCTATCCGGTTAAAACCTCACACTCTCGTGGTCTTGATTTCTCCCTATTTCACTTTTTTACTCTCGTAATAAAAAGCTTAATTTTTAATTATAAAAAGTCACGGCCATAAATTAAGTTGATTAAGGTTTTAGCTTAGAAAAAACATTAATTTATTTCGGTTATTTCATCACACCCCGACTACGGGTATTTAGCTACTCATAATACTCGGAATTAAAAAGCAGGAAATAAATTCAGAAAACAATAGCGCATACATCATAAATAAAGAATAGAAATATAACATAAATAAAATTGCAATTATATCAAATACAATAAAAAACCTGAAAAGCAATAAAATCCGAGATCCTTCTTCCACAAGCCGGCAAGATTGGAACGTCGGAAATGAAAACTTAAATGGACGAAATTCGGAAATAAAATCGAGATTAAAAATCGGCAGAGCTTCCGCAAGGTTTTTGTGAACTAAACTCTCCTCCCTTTTCTTTCTAAGTCTAAGCTATATATAGAGAATAAAAGTACGGTTGGAAAAATATCTCAGTTCCTAAATTCTTGGTTTTACTGAGAAAAATGAGGAGAAAGTGGCCTTGGAAGTTGGAGAGAATTTAGGCACGTATGCATGCTTTGCTTGACCACTTCATTCAGCTTGACCACGTTCTGTTGCTTGACCACGTTCAAAATTTGACACTTAAAAGCTTGTTACGGGCGTGGCTGGGGCGTTACGCGCAATTTGCATAAGCTAGCGCGTTACGGTCGTGGCAGAGGTGTTACGAGCGTCACACTCTTCTGAAGCGTCTTACGGTCGTGGCAGGGGTGTGACGACCGTAACATCAGCAAAAAATGGATTTCTTGACAGATTTATCTTTTCTCTTTGGTTTTGGCCGCAATCTCGCACATTTCACGTTTCTTCTTAGTTTGAGCTGAGATATGTTGTACCTGCATAAAACCATACAGAACTCGGAATATTCGAGATTTAATCGGGTAAATATGACATAAAACGGATAAATTTTATGGTAAATATATGATATGATTTCGCGTTATCATATACTGGATATCATACTCTGTCAGGATCACTTTCCATCTAGCGATTCTTCCAGATAAAGCAGGCTTCTCGAAGATATATTTGATCGGATCCATTTTGGAAATCAGCAAAGTGGTGTGAGTCAATATATACTGCCTTAGCCGGCGAGCAACCCATACCAAAGTGCAACAAGTTTTCTCGAGCAGTGAGTAGCGAGTCTCATAGTCGGTAAACTTTTTGCTAAGGTAATAAATGGCATGCTCTTTCCGGCCAGACTCGTCATGTTGGCCCAACACGCACCCCATTGAATTATCCAAAACAGTCAGATACATGATTAACGACCTTCCTTCGATGGGTGGCATCAGAATAGGAGGTTCTAGTAAATACTCCTTGATTTTATCAAAAGCAACTTGACAATCATTGTTCCATTCAACTACCTGATCTTTCTTCAACAGTTTGAAAATTGGCTCACAGGTAGATGTCTGGTGAGAGATGAACCTCGCAATATAGTTCAAGCGTCCCAAGAATCCTCTAACCTCCTTTTCAGTACGGGGGGCAGGCATTTCTTGTATAGCCTTTACTTTAGCTGGATCAACCTCAATGCCTTTGTTGCTGACAATAAATCCCAAAACTTTACCAGACCTAACTCCAAAAGTGCACTTGCTTGGGTTCAGTCTGAGTTTATACTCCTTCAACCTGGAAAACAACTTTTACAAATGATTAAGGTGTTCTTCTTCTGTCTGTGATTGAGCTATCATGTCGTCTACGTAAACTTCGATCTCATGATGTATCATATCATGAAATAAAGCTACCATGGCGCATTGATAGGTTGCCCCTGCGTTCTTCAGTCCGAACGACATCACTTTGTAGCAGAAGGTACCCCATTGCGTGACAAAGGTAGTTTTCTCCATGTCTTCGGGGGCCATTTTAATCTGGTTGTATCCCAAGAATCCATCCATGAAGGAAAACACCTTGTGCTGAGCTGTGTTGTCAACCAAGATGTCGATATGTGGCAGTGGAAAATCGTCTTTGGGGCTAGCCCTGTTCAAATCCCGATAGTCCACGCACATTCTGACTTTGCCGTCCTTCTTAGGTACGGGCACAATGTTAGCAACCCATTGCGGATAGGAGGTAACAGCCAGAAATCCAACGTTGAATTGCTTCATTACTTCAGCCTTAATCTTCTCAGACATGTCAGGCCTCATTCGACGAACCTTTTGCTTGATCGGTGGACAGTCTTCTCTTGTAGGGAGACGGTGAACCACGATATCTGTGTCTAACCCTTGCATGTCTTCATAAGACCAGGCGAAGATTTCAACATATTCGTTCAACAACTGCACTAAGCGCTCCTTGACACTTGGTTCCAGGTTGGCACCCACTTTTACTTCTTTCCTGTCCTCTTCTGTCCCCAAGTTGATGGTTTCTAGCAACTCTTCATGAGGCAGAATATCCCTCTCTTCTTGCTGCAAAAGTCTGGCTAACTCTCCCGACACTTCACAATCTTCGCCAACTTCGTACTCAGCACGATTGACCAAATCCTCAGAGTTATCGAAGGCTGAAACAGAACAGTTGCCCATGGAATCCGGAATGGATGGGTACCTGCATTTGTGAGTGTGGGTGTGTGTAAGGGATATCAATCCTTAAACAAACAAAAATGCAAAAGGAAAGAAAAATGAACACAATAATTTATAGATGAAAAACTTCCAATGATTCATTAAAACATGGCATATGATAATGAAGAAAATCAAACCCTTACAAATGGACCTACATGCCCCGGGAAAGGCATGGGGTGAAAATAGTGTGCGAATTGTTTTAGTTATTACAGACCATAAAAATGGGAAATTGTTCAAAGATAAAATTATTGGTTGATAAAGGTGATGGGAACAAAATCCTTTGCTTCACAGTTGCTCAAACCCCCTTCGACAGTCGGAAAGATCCAATCTTCAAAGTGGCTCTCTTCATCTTCATCCTCAACAACATTAATTCCGTGATGAGTGATCCTTATGGGTGGCCCTCCAGTCTTGGAACGACGCATAGCCTTCTGTCCTGCAGCTGTAAACCCTAGTCCAAATTTGTCCGTCTTATGGGGAAAATCAGGCAATTGCCCCCATGCTGTACTCTTCCCTTCTTTGATCACCGCCTCTGCGTCCTTGAGAGATGCCATCCTAGATACATGCTTGGGAACGATAGGCACCTCAACCATTGTCTTTGCAACTACTACCTCGGGAGAAACTTCCTCAAAATGCTGGAAAGGCGTTTCGATGAACTCGCCATCCAGCTCCACATAACGGAAGGAGTTGAGGTGGCTTATCATGTACTATTCCTCGCCGTGCACCATTATAATCTTACCCTTAATAGGATATTCCAGCATCTGGTGCAAAGATGAGGTAACTGCCCCGGCATAATGGATCCACAGTCTTCCTAGCAAACATGAATATGACGGACGGATGTCCATCACGTAGAAGGTGGAGTTGAAAACTTCCGTGCCTACTTTGATAGGAATATCAACCTCTCCATGAACCATTCTTTTGGAACCATCAAAATCCCTAACAATGATGTTACTAGGCTTGAGAGTCAGTCCTTCGCAGTCCAAACGGTCTAAGGCTTTCTTTGGCAACACGTTCAAGGAAGAACCAGTGTCAACTAAGACATGGGCGAGAGTGGTTCCCCGACATTCAACTGAAACATGTAACGCATCATTGTGTTTCCTTCCTTTGGGATTTAAGTCAGCATCGGAAAAGCCAAGGCCATTATCAACAGTAAGACTGGCCACACATTCCTTAAACTGGTCAGCCGAAGTCTCTTGGGGAACATGTGCCGCCTTCAAGAATTTGATCAGGGCCTTAGCGTGGGCCTCAGAACAGAGCAGAAGATCCAACATTGAAATTTTAGAAGGGGTCTGCCCTAATTGTTCCACAACGTCGTAGTCACTTTTTCTGATTATTTTCAAGATTTCATCCATTTCTTTCTGAGTGGTTTTCTGGAAAAGTATCTCTTGGGTATCCATCAGGCGTTGGACACCTGACTTAAACATTGGGCAATCACCTCGTATGTTCAAACAAAAATTGCAGTCTTTACCACAACCAGGAAAGATACCGGCTCTCAACAAATTTTCTTTAATCACACGTGACGACGTCAACAGGTCAACAACATCAGTAACATGAGTGTCCTCCATAACAACATGAATATTGTGGCCGTGCTTGGGCATCGGAGCAGATATAACATTGGGCTTCTCAGGAACCTCAAATTCTACTTCCTTAGCATCAATCAGATCCTGGATTTTGTTCTTAAGCGCCCAACAATTATTGGTATCGTGCCCAGCACTATCGGAATGGTAAGCACACTTGGCATTGCAGTGGTAGTATGGAGAGGAGGTGTTAGAGTTCTTTGGCGCTTCCTTCAAACTGGCCAGATTCAGCTTCAACAAATGAGGAAGTACCTGAGCGGGCGTCATGTTGATGCAGGTGAATTGCCGTTGTGGCCTTTCCACCCGTTGTTGATTAGGTCTCGACTGATTGCTACGAGGTTGATCATTTGATGAGTTTTGAATCATCACAGCCCCTACAGTCGGCTGGCGCTCAGTTCTTCCATGTCCCTTCTGAGAATACACAGCAGATGCTTCCTTCTTGGCTGGGAAAGGTTTCTTAATCACTGTGGATGCGGAAGAATCCTTTTGAATCTTTCCACTCTTAATACCGACCTCAACCCTTTCACCGGTCAAAATCAGTTCAGTAAATCCTGCGGAAGAACTCCCAATTAGATGGTTGAAGAAAGGGCCAGACAGGGTCCCCAGAAACATGTCAACTAACTCCCTGTCTGATAGAGGTGGCTGCACCCTTCCCGCTAGATCACACCACTTCTGGGCGTACTCTTTAAACCCTTCATTGGAAGCCATCCCCATACTTTGTAACTGAGTACGAGTGGGCGCCAAATCAGCATTGTATTGATACTGACGATAAAAAGCAGCTGCCAAGTCTTCCCAATTGTGAACCTCTGATCTCTCGAGTTGATAAAACCAGTCTAACTGAGTGCCAGACAAGCTGTCTTGGAAAAAGTGTACCCAAAGGTCTTTATCGGATGAATAGGGTTGGATTTTTCTGACATACGACCTCAGGTGCATCTTTGGGCAAGACAGACCGTCGTACTTGGAAAATGTTGGCACCTTGAACTTAGGAGGGATAACAATCCCAGCTACCAGCCCTAGTTCTTCAAAATCCAATCCGGGCACCCTCTGCAACTCCATAGCTGTCAGTCTATCTTCAAGGTTCTTATATTTATCATCCGCTGGTGGATACTGTTGTTCGGAGTAGTCTTCCTCTTCTTCCTCTTCCTCCTCTTCAACCTCGGATTCAGAAGGCACAACAGTCCCTTTCCCTTTACCGGCCCCTTCGTTAGACATTGAGGGGAACTCGAGAACTCTCCTGGCCTGATGCTCAAATCTTCTTTCCAAAGTGGCTACTCCAGGTCTCTTTTTCTTTTTCTCTTTATTCTTCTTCAACAAAACTTTGAGGTCCTCTTGACCCTTTGCCAAGGTCATGAGGAGTTGCTGGAACTGTGAATTTTGTGCCTGTAGATCCTTTACCGTTTGCTCCAAATCCATCTTGCTGAAATAAACAGCAGAAAGATAAGGAAACCTGGCGTGAAGACCTGTTTATGCATATGATGAATGATATGTTATTCATGTAATGCACTTAAGGGTTCAAAAATTCAAATTTGTTGCAAACAAAAAGAACGCACATCATATTAAGAAGAAATTTGTTAGTACATAAGTGCCCCATGGGCGAAATATTACAAAATTCTTAATGTAAAAAGACATTGTGCATCCTCTTTGGTGTGATGTAAGTGTTGAGAGTCTCCTCCTCGTGAAGTCGGCGGGTAAGCTCCAAAACCTTCTTCTCACTGGCATAGAAGCTGGCTTCAAAAGTATCCCGTTCTTCCTTGAGTTGGATCCAACTCTTCTGCATTTCTTCCCATGATGTTGGCATGTCAGGATGTAGGATGGTGTATGGAACCTCTCCTTCCATAACAGGCTCTTTGATCAAGGGGAGAATGTGAGGGTATGGCATCATAAGATTCTGGGAGCGGGTTCATACCCACTTGAGATAAGGCTCAAGAGGGATGGAATTCTTGTACCCCAGTGTCTTACTATCCACCTTGTTAGGCATCCTCCAAGCTCTGATGAACCTTTGTCTAAGTCCTTGCGCATCATTGTCGAAGTCAAAAACTAGGCCCGGAATCAGCATGTCATGAGGGCCATCCCTCAGAGCATATCCAAATTGTCTCAAAGCTAGACAGGGGTTGTAGGTGATGCCTCCCCTAATGCCAAGTAGTGGGACATTAGGGTATTCCCCACAACGATCAATGATGATGAAATTTTCTCTGGACCGAGAACACCAATGTACATCAGAATGTGTGAGGGTCATCAACCGTTGTGACCATCTTAAACCCTGCTCATTCTTCAGAACTGATTGTGGAAGGTGAGAAATAAACCACCTTGCTAGTATAGGAGTACAACACATGAGAACACCTCTTTTCCTCATTGTTCGTGTGTAAAATGAGTGTAGGATGTCCCCAAGAAATGTAGGTATAGGATTCCTGGATATGAAAATCTTGACATCATTCACATCTATAAGCTGATCAGGGTTTGGGAACAAGACCAACCCATAGATGAGGAGAGCCACAATCTCTTCAAAGGCTTGTAGATCAAGATAATTCCAGCAGTCTTGTGCCTTCTCGAACAGAAACTTTGCCAAGAATCACTTGACACCACTTCTGGTTTCCCAATGCCCCTTGATGTCAGATGGTTGCAAGTGTAATGCTTGAGCAACATCTTCAGGCTTTGGTTCTTTTTCCGTACCGTTGTAGGGTAGTTGATTAAGAATAGGAATTCTCAAGAGTTGATAAAATTCCTCCAAAGTAGGCACCAACTGGTAATCAGGGAATGTGAAACAGTGGTGTAGGGGGTCAAAGAACTGGAAGAGAACTTTCACCATGTCTTATTCAATGTTGGTGTTGACCAAGTTGAGAAGTCTACCATGTCTTTCACTGAAGAGAGAATTCTCTGGAATCATGGAAGTAAGCTCTTTGAGTTGAGAAGGGATTCTCACAAGGTTGACTTGAATTATTTTCCTGCGAAGAGATTCCATGACCTGTAAAACAAGAAAAAAGATGAAGATCCAAACCCTTGAAATGGTTAGTGGATGCATATGATGCTTTATGATGTTCATAATGTATGCACAAACACATGTACAAGCAAGTCACACAAAAACCCTAGTTTCAGGCTTGCATGAGGTTTCATAGGTAAGTACCCTCTTGAGTTTAGTTGGCTCAAACCTGTCCTATAAATAGTAACCGGGTTCTAAAGAGCTCAATATCACTGGATTGTTTTCTATGTTCATTGTTTTGGTTTAGCCACTTAACTAGCGACAAAAATATTCCAAGAAAACAACCCTCAATGAGTGTAGTATCGAGTATCTACCAACTTCGGACTGCACCAAAGCCTGTCATCTCACTACCCCTAATAAAAGGCCAAGATGGTCAAGTAAGGTTCTAAGAGTTAATTAGTGCTTCATGACTTCACTCAGCGTCCCCATATTCTCTTTGATTTACTCAAAGGCTACCGGTACTCACAAATATGTCGTACTAATATAGCTATTGCTTCAACCGTGTCGGTATACCCCGCACAGTTTCCACAATGTATTGCTATTCACCTATGAATGTTTCCCAAATATGGGTGGAGTATTTCAAGCCCAAACAAGAGAGCCAAAAAGTAAAGCAATCAAAGCAAACAATAATCATGCAAGGGGTGATCTAAGCCCTAAGGTTACTCCACTTTTAAAGTTTTCCCCAGCAGAGTCGCCAGTTCTGTGATACGGTTGAGAACTGACTTGGGATTTTGCGTTTGCGTTTGCAAATGTTTCGGTTTAGCAAGAGTCGCCACCGACTTTTTATTTTATCCTAAGGAAAGGTCAAAAAGCACAGGAAATACCTTTGAGATGTTTTCTTGAGTTCGGGGAGTAGATTATAGAAAGGGAAGGTATTAGCACCCTTTCTATCCATGGTTATCCATGGGCTCTTAGTTACTTGCTTTAGATCACTTGCTTTGCTTTTCAATTGTTTGAAATGGTGCTTTGTGTGTGATTTTGAAAAATGTTTTGAAAAGAGGCCATCGTTGTGGCAACCTTTGTAATGATTCTTGTTTGAATGTATACAAAGGTGTTTTTGTCTTTTGAAAAGTTTTCAGTGTTTGAAAGTAGGGTTTTGAAATTGTGTTGTGAAGTGTGTTTTGAAAAATAGCAAGGATGTTTTTGCAAGCTTGATCAAGTAACTAAGAGTTGTCTACCCTATTTTACTCAAAGATCTTTCTTATGTTTTTAACCCTTTTAACAGTGTTGTTTCACCATTGTATTTGGTGAACAACCTTGTGTTAGGATGTTAAACGGGACAGGCGCGGGTCATCGTATAGACCATGATAGCAATTGTGTCAAGTATTTTTGGCAATTTTCTTAAGGGATTTGATCATTTTGTTTAGGCAACTCAGATAGCGCGTCATCAAGGGACTATGATCTTTTTGTTTGTTTTTGTTTTGCCAAAGTACTTGACATGCAACCATGGCCCATTTTTGAAGGCAACAAGTGGATTGTAACCCTAGGGGTGCAAGTGTGCATTGTGTTTGTTTTTCATGCATTGTTATCTTTGGATTAAGTCAAGCTATTTGTTGATTTTATTTGCATACAAACCCTAGGTCTAACCATGACATAATTGAAAGTATTTAAAAGGGCGAGAATTTAAATCCTACACTATTACAACATGATATAAGGAGGGGGGTACCAATTTGAATTGGGGGTATTTGATAAGAAATTAAATTCTAAGTTATTACAACCAAATTGAATGTACAAGGCATAATATAATATTTAAATAAATACAATTAAATAATTATCAAATAAAATGTATTATGCAAAAAAAAGATTTTTATGTATGTAAAAAGTATTTTTCAATGTGAAGTAAAAATAATAAAATAAAAAAGAAATCCAATTTTAATTATTTTGATATTTAGGGCAAAAACCCTAATTCTTAAATAAATAGTATTATTTATTAATTATATACAATAATATATTAGTTTATACAAAAAAATAAAAGTATATTGTAAAAATGATATTTTTAGTGTAAAATATTAATAAAAATGAAAATATATTATTTTATGTTTTTTATTCTAATTACTTAACAAAATAAATTATATATATATATATATATATATATATATATATATATATATATATATATATATATATATATATATATATATATATATATATATATATATATATATATATATATATATATATATATATATATATATATATATATATAACCACGATCAAATCTATGGAAGCATTGGTTTATACATTCCTCTTAGTCTCGACTTTAGGAATCATTTTTTTCGCTATTTTTTTTAGAGAACCCCCTCAAGTTCCAACTAAAAACACAAAATGATTTTTAATTATCTCAATTGAAGTAACGAGCCTCCAATATTACGATATTGGGGGCTCATTACTTCAACTAGTCCCCATGTTCTTCGAATGGATCTCTTAGTTGTTGAGAGGGTTGCCCAAAAGCAGTATATAAGGCATACCCAGTAAAACTTACAATTAAACCGGATATAGAGATGGCAATTAGGGTTGCTGTTTCCATGATTATAGAATATCAAGACTACAATGGATCTATAGGGTACGATCCTTTATCTACAGCGGAATGGTATACAAAGTCAACAGATCTCAATAAAAAAAAGATATATAGGATTTATGGCTACACAAACCGTTGAGGGTAGTTCTAGATCTGGTCCAAGACGAACTGTTGTAGGAGATTTATTGAAACCATTGAATTCAGAATATGGTAAAGTAGCTCCGGGGTGGGGAACTACCCCTTTGATGGGGATTGCAATGGCCCTATTTGCGGTATTTCTCTCTATTATTTTAGAGATTTATAATTCGTCCCTTTTACTGGACCAAATTTCTATGAATTAGAGAATTAGATTCACAAGAACCAACTAACTAGCTTTTCAATCGAAAAGTCAAGTTTAGCATTTAAATCGTTAATTTTTAGCCCATTCCATTTTGATTTGGTAGTTCGACCGCGAAACTTCTTTGTTTCTGTATTTCCGGAATATGAGTGTGTGACTTGTTATAATGGATCCTATTGATAGTACAGAACAGAAAATGGATACGTCATCTTATCTTGATAGATGGCTTTCCCCCGTCAGATATTTATTCTAGTATCTGGAGCACGGAATATAGAAAATAAATAGATTCTAAAGTGTTAGAACTATGATTCATACTTCATATTTATATTGATATTTAGACCTCGCAACCGGACGAAAAAAAATGAAAGAATTATAAGAATTCATTTAGAAAAAGAAATGGAATTTTATTCTTTAAAACTGCCACCGCTTATCATTTCTTTGTCTTTTTTTTTTCATTCTATCTATTAATTGAATAAATGATGATCCAGCAGTTCTTACTCAGGGAATTTATGGACTTCGATTAAAGGTTTTTTGGGGAAATCATCGTGGTTCTGGTATGAATCTCAGGTTTTTAAATTGATTCTATAGGGTCTTAACAAGAAAATTCTTATTAATCATAAAAAAAAACAGCAGTAAAATCTTATTACATACACAATACAAAAAAAATGAAGTAAATAATAGAATATTCAAGAGGCCGGTAAGGATCAAGAGAAAAGACGAGTGAGCCGACTTGAAATTTTGACATTATAAACACTAAGAATAGCTTTTGGATTTCTATTTTTTTTTATCTTCAAAAAAGACTGGAATAATAGGATTAAGTGAAAAAGTTTAAGACTTTCTATTACACGTATCCGTTTTCCAAATAACCAGTATTTGAGTATTTTTGTTTGAGCCGTACGAGATGAAATTCTCATATACGGTTCTCAGGGGGGTCCCTTGGTTTACCTATCTCAATAAAGTCTATGATTGGTTCGAAGAACGTCTTGAGATTCAGGCGATTGCCGATGATATAACTAGTAAATATGTACCTCCTCATGTCAATATATTTTATTGTTTAGGAGGAATTACACTTACTTGTTTTTTAGTCCAAGTAGCGACGGGTTTCGCTATGACTTTTTATTATCGTCCAACCGTTACGGAGGCTTTTGCTTCTGTTCAATATATAATGACTGAGGCTAACTTTGGTTGGTTAATCCGATCAGTTCATCGATGGTCAGCAAGTATGATGGTCTTAATGATGATCTTGCACGTATTTCGCGTGTATCTCACTGGTGGTTTTAAAAAACCTCGCGAATTGACTTGGGTTACAGGTGTAGTTTTGGGTGTATTGACTGCATCCTTTGGTGTAACAGGTTATTCCTTACCTTGGGACCAAATCGGTTATTGGGCAGTCAAAATTGTAACGGGTGTACCCGACGCTATTCCTGTAATAGGATCCTCGGTGATAGTGGATAGTAGAGTCAGCTAATGAAAAGGCTGACAAATAACCAACCCGCAATGAATAGGGAGGGTATAGTAATGCTATGAATAATCCAGTATCGAATACTGGTAATAATATCAGCAAAAGAACGTTCTCCTGTGCTTCCAGACATGCCGAGCTCCACATATTCTTATACAGTCAAAGGGGGATCGATTCCATAAAAGATCAGATCAGTAAGTAGAAATTTACTGAAATTTTCAATCTTTGTTACGATCGTCAATCGTGTACCAAGGGTCTCGTTCCAGTATACCAAATCAGTATAGCTATCCTTCTTCTAACACAGCAACGAAATTTCACAATAAGTGACGAGATCGAGTACTACAAAAGAAAATTTCTTTTTTTCCTGGTTGTTTGTTTCGATGTACTGAATCGAAAATTCCTCAAAGTTTAAGACTATATATATGGACTTTATATTATTTATATTATATATATACGTTATATTATATATAATTATATAAATAAATAAAACAATTTTCCTTCGATTAGTTTACTTAACTCATGTCATGAGTTGATCAAGAAATCTGTTGATTTGGAATCACAGGTTGGGTAGATGTCACAGATGATGAATTGATTTTTTACCTATGTAACTATATTTTTCTTTTTGTTTGTCCGTAATAATTGATTCATGAATCAATTCTTTTCCATTGTATCTTTCAAGTGGTCTTTTTTGCTTCTTTTCCTATTTTTATCTAAAAAAAAAAAAATGGAAACTTAGGAAAGTGCTTTATAAACATATGTATAAAAAGAATATATTTCATCTAGTTTCCTTATGTCCACTCTAACCAGTTATTTCGGTTTTCTACTAGCGGTTTTAACTATAACCGCAGGTATTTTTATCAGTCTGAATAAGATACGACTTATTTGATTTGCAATTTTGAGAGAAATTTGGAAATTGTAGATATTCTATAGTTCCTTATCATATTTCCAATTCTTGGTCATTGAGATTCATGGTCAATATAAATTCATATTTAAGGATCGATATTACCCCCACCTTTTTTACTTTCAACCAAACTCAAATGATTGAAGTTTTTCTATTTGGAATCGTGTTAGGTCTAATTCCTATTACTTTGGCTGGATTATTTGTAACGGCCTATTTACAATACCGACGTGGCGATCAGTTGGATATTTGATTTAGTACTGTCTCTTTTGTTTATTGACTTCCTATTTTTTTGTTTGAATCCTAATTCACAGGAGATCAAATTAACACTTTTGATTAGACTTAGACTGTTATCCCATTATTTTAGTCTCATTCTCAGAAGAATGGTATCACGCTCTGTAGGATTTGAACCTACGACATCGGGTTTTGGAGACCCGCGTTCTACCGAACTGAACTAAGAGCGCTTTCTTTTCCTAAATAATTTGATGTGATGGCAATATATCTTGCATGCATGCATACAAACTAAATATGGAGAACTATTCATATTGAGTATGTATGTACAATTTCAATTGCTCAAAATTGATCTCTTGTTACTGCTGATATGATATTAGGGATAGGGATGACAGGATTTGAACCTGTGACATTTTGTACCCAAAACAAACGCGCTACCACGCTGCGCTACATCCCTTTACATCAGTTTCCATTGTCATTCTAAAGAATTTTTGTCTTATTTTCCACATTTTTCCATTATCTATATCCTGCCATTTTGTTTGTTTTTTTACTTTCTTATATCGATCGTAGAAATAAGATATCGAATCAAATATTCTTATAGAATATTTATATTCAATTAATGAAAAACAGAGAATATATAGAATCTATAAATAATAAGTTAGAAAAAGTATAATAACAAGAACAAAGAATATACAAATAATATAGAAAATAGAATTGATATATGAAAAATAGAATAATTTCAAATATTATTTGAATATTTCATAGAATTCATAATTTCAAAAAATATATAATAATATAGTTATTAGAAGATAACAATTTGAATAAATAAAATAAGAATATAAAAATAGTACTCTATAAAAAAAGATCTAATTCATTGTTGTACAATTCAAATTGGATTCGGACTTCCCCCGAGAAATCCAAGTGGTTTTATTAAGAAAAAAAAAACATTGGATCATATTCCTATATGTAATTCTGTATTATTATGTATTACAAATTACAAGAAAAAACGAAGGAGGATTTGAAATGCGAGATCTAAAAACATATCTCTCTGTGGCACCAGTGGCAAGTACTTTATGGTTCGCGGCTCTAGCAGGTCTCTTGATAGAAATCAATCGTTTATTCCCGGATGCATTGACATTCCCTTTTTTTTTATTCTAGTTATTGGCACGGGAAGGGGTGACGAAGATTAGAGATCCAATAAAATATCTGTGATTAAATCCCTCTTCGTTCGTTTTTTTTTCCGAATTATACTAGAATAAGTTCAAAAAAAAAAAAGAGGAAATTAAGAAAGGTGGATTTGGCCTCAGTGAAATTTGGAATTTTTCCCACGTTTCGTTTCAATGGAATTGAATTAATACTTCAATTCCATTGCTATTCTTAATTATTAAGAGTAAGACCAGAAATGGAATTGTTAGGGTAGGGGCAATAATATCATACAAGATATTTCAATAAAAACTGAAATACTAGACTCTGGATTCGAAATCTATTTCGAAAGCATTGTAGTAGTGAATTATTACTGTACTATATAAAATTAATTGGAACAAAATATTTCATAATTTGATTTTGAATTATCAACTTATCTTTTTTTTCGTTCCTTTTTTCTTCTTCCCTTCGAATCTTAAAATCGAAGAGTTAAGTGAATAAAAAAACCAAAGGAGGTTTATGGCTAAGGGTAAAAATATCCGAATAACTGTTATTTTAGAATGTACTAGTTGTGATAAAAAGAGTGTTAATAAGGAATCTAGAGGTATTTCTCGATATATTACTCAAAAGAATCGACACAATACGCCTAGTCGATTGGAATTGAGAAAATTCTGTCCCTTTTGTTGCAAACATATGATTCACGCAGAGATCAAGAAATAGAGAAAATGGATTACTTGTGTGTCACCCTTAAGGAGGTAAATTGAAAAAATACATAAAAATTAATTATATAGATACCAGATAAATTATCTTATCTATATTATATAAATAACATTCTATAACATAAAATTATATACATAGATCATTATATAGCATATATTTTCCAAATATATTACAAAAAAAAATAAGAAGTGCGTTTCCGGGGATCCCAAATACTCGTTTGGACGGGGGCTTCCAAATACATCGTAAGCTAAACCCGTGCTGACAAATAACTTTTTGAGGTACCTGTCAAAATAGAGTCAGCTAATGAAAAGGCTTTCAATGCTGCCTTATATCCTTTTTTTTTCCAAAAATTCTTACGAATTTTTTTTTTTGATATAGAAGTGCGTTTTTTTGGAACTGGCATACAATTAGTATAGTTTTTTCGTTGCTATAGTTTGATGTGAAAGACATTTGTTCTGTAAATGAAAACGAATTATTCTGTAATTAGCCGTATGTCTTATCTATCTAAATTAACTCTTTCTCTTTTTTTCCATCGAAAGGTAAAGTAAAAACATTGAATATTATAAACCTTTTCCAAATTTTTCATAGATAATAGATATATATGGATCTCTTTTTATTGTAATGTAAAAGAATCAATTAGTTCAAAAAGGAACTAATGTTTCTGAATAAAAAAAAAGTATTATTTTATATTATATTATTTTTCTAATGTATATCAAAATAAACAAATGTTGTTAGTTTTGGTGTACTGATTTATCCTCATCCTCGCTCTATAGATAAGAGATAAAAATTTTTATTTTACAATTATTAATAGTCATTTTTCTTAATATATATATAAATTAAAAAATAACTAACCTAACATAGGAATTAATAGTAATATTAATTAATGAATATATTACTGAAATACTGAAAATAATAATTATTATTTATTTTTTTCACTAGGAATTTTGTTATTGGCCAGTTTTGACTTTGTACTTTCCAATATGGGGACCATTGTGCAAAGATTCAGAACAATTAAGAATATCCAATTCTATTTCTATATCCACTTTTTTATTAACCGAGCCCCTTTACAAAAGATATAAAACAAACGAATAAGAAACAAAATTCATCAAGAATCTAAATATTTTTTATTCTTTCTTTTTGTATGGAATATACACATCAATCTTCATGGATCATACCTTTCATCCCTCTTCCAGTTCCTATTTTAATAGGGGTAGGACTTCTACTTTTTCCCACGGCAACAAAAAATCTTCGCCGTATGTGGGCTTTTCCTAGTATTTTCTTGTTAACCATAGTTATGATTTTTTCGATCGATTTATCTATTCAGCAAATCGAGAATAGTTCTATCTATCAATATGTATGGTCTTGGACTATAAATAATGATCTTTCTTTAGAATTTGGCTACTTGATCGATTCACTTACTTCTATTATGTCAATATTAATCACTACTGTTGGTATTCTGGTTCTAATTTATAGTGATAGTTACATGTCTCATGATCAAGGGTATTTGAGATTTTTTACTTATATGAGTTTTTTTAATACTTCAATGTTAGGATTAGTTACTAGTTCAAATTTGATACAAGTTTATATTTTTTGGGAATTGGTTGGAATGTGTTCTTATCTATTAATAGGTTTTTGGTTCACACGTCCTATTGCGGCAAATGCTTGTCAAAAAGCGTTTGTAACGAATCGTGTAGGGGACTTTGGTTTATTATTAGGAATTTTAGGTTTTTATTGGATAACCGGTAGTTTGGAATTTAGGGATTTATTTCAAATATTCAAGAACTTAATTTATAAGAATGAGGTAAATATTCTTTTTGTTACTTTGTGTGCCCTCTTGTTATTTTGTGGTTCAGTTGCAAAATCTGCCCAATTCCCTCTTCATGTATGGTTACCAGATGCTATGGAAGGTCCTACTCCTATTTCTGCTCTTATACATGCTGCTACTATGGTAGCAGCAGGAATTTTTCTTGTAGCTCGACTTCTTCCTCTTTTCATAGTTATACCCTCGATAATGAGTGGAATAGCTTTGATAGGTATAATAACAGTAGTATTAGGAGCTACTTTAGCTATTGCTCAAAAAGATATTAAGAAAAATTTAGCCTATTCTACAATGTCTCAATTGGGTTATATGATGTTAGCTTTAGGTATGGGCTCTTATCGAGCCGCTTTATTTCATTTGATTACTCATGCTTATTCAAAAGCATTGTTGTTTTTAGGATCTGGATCCAATAT